>BQNB010029686.1:32000-48781 GCA_026074375.1 Tanacetum coccineum
CTTAGGAAATTTGATAGACAAGATTTGATAGATTTGCACAGATTGGTGATGAAAAGGTTTGAAGACACTACTCCAGAAGGTTATAATTTGTTGCTTTGGGGATATCTTAAGGTAATGTTTGAACCAAATGCAGAGGATGAAATTTGGAGTAATCAGCAGGATTGGACTCTAATTAGCTGAAAATTGTATGAAAGTTGTGGAGTTCATACATTACTGATGGATGGTACTTTGACCTGCTTCAACATGCTAGTAGAGAAAAGGTATCCTCTCATCAAGGAAATGTTGCAAAAGATGTTGAACTGGAAGCTAGAAGTTGAAGCTGAGAGCACAATGGCATTTGAGCATCTCAAGTTTATCAAGTCACAGCTAGAAGAATGAAGAAGTGTTTGGATACATCCTCCTGGTAGTCAATATGCTTATACTGAAGAAACTTGGTGATTTGAAGATAAATCACAAGTTTAGGGGATGATTGTTGGGAATTATGGATTTCTACAATTTAGTACCGCTGATTCAATTTAATACTGCTAGCTTTGGAAGTTAGTACTGCTGGTTCAACTTGATGCTGTTATTGAAGAACTTAGAAAATAGTCTAAGTCATTAGTATTGCTAGTTATAATAGTTAGTGCTGCCAGTACAAATGTTAGTATTGCCAGTTCAGTTAGTACTGTTAGTTCATATTTTGTACTGTTAGTATTATATAGTTAGTACTGCTAAAGTGATATGCATGAGTTATATTAGGAATAGATATGTATGATCACTTGATGCGTTTTGTAAGCCCATTAGGGTTTCCTTAGTATATAAAAGGAACCATACGACATAGTTAGATATATCAAATTTACACAGCAAACACATATCAATATATAGTTAGTTATTCTGTAACCTAGACAGAATATTTGCAATCAATATATTCAAGTTTAGTATTCATTGTTCTTCTTAGTATTGCAAGTTAGATTCCGCATAACTTATAGTATTCACAATCATAGTTTCTCATATAGTTAGTTTGGATTTATCCAATTTTGGTTTATTGGATATTGTGAAATGTTTATTCCTTCCGATCCCCGAGATATAATATAAACTTTGGGAGTACTAAATCTGGTATCTAACTACTTGGAATGAAGCAAAACCGATGACCCTTTGTTTCAAACTTTATTTAAACATGGATGAGCTGACCTCCTATTTCCGTTTCATTGGGACTTCACATATAGTTCTATTACAAACTCATATCTTAATCTAAATAACAATGAACTGCATACAAATTGTAGAGAAAGAATATGAACAAGGATTTGATCGTATGATTTTAGAAAGAGATTAGGTGTTATATCCTAATATCTGATATGCCTTGGCTTATATAACTGAGAATGTGGAATTTTTCCATCTTGTCATCAAAGGTCCCTCAAGAATGCATCAGTATCAAAACACAGCTTATCCAACTTTAAGCTGCACAACAAAAATAAGAATGCCAACTTTAATCCTTTTAATATTTTTTCAGGCTAGGATTATTATTTCAACAAAAACAGTTATGGGAAGACGCATATTTGGTTCTCAAAACCTTTGAGAGCTACTTAGTTGAGCCGGTAATAACTTACATTCCTTTAACAGAATTTATCACAAAACACGTTTTATTCGTTCAAGTTCCACAATGCTTTAATCAAACAGATAGTGGACAATCTTAGGTGATCTAAGTATGCTTTCATAAGTAATCACGTTCAATATCTAAGCATGTACAGAATTCACCTTAGACAAGCAATTGGACCACATGTTCGTATCTCTTCTTACGTTTAAAGTGGAATTCGTCCTAGCTAGTTGTTCAAATATTAAATTGATGAGTGAGAAACATGATCTATGTATATATATCCTGCAAAAAAATATAGTAATGTTTTTTGCGATCTTGCAGGTTCAATGTAAGTTGACATGTTATAATTTAATATATTGTTTGTAAGATTATTTGTTAATTTTTATAGACCATTGGTCAATTTCATAATGCAGATAATGTTGTTTATGATCTTCTCAAAACCACAAAAATTACTACACCGTTCACAAGTTATTGTTTTTCTACGAGTGTGTCCATAAAAGTGTACACGTGTGCTAATACGACTTGTTTGATAATTATTTCTGAAACAAATGTAATCTTTTTTTTCCACAGCTGTACCTATAAAGTAATTAACAACTTAAATTTGTCAAGAAATCAACACGCTTCCACATCTGATTTTCATGCCTTAATTTTTCTCGTAACTCCCGAAAACAATTTCCGAAACTTTTATATTTTTTTTGGAAGACAATTTACTAAAAAAAAAAATTTGAACGGCAAATTTTTATTAAAACACTAGCAAGAAGCTATAAAAGATTACAAGATAATAAAATTAGGGTTTTGTAACAAAGTGACCCAATTAACATTACACTTAGATCGACTAGAGCACAACGTATAAGAATATTGAACTACATCATCGAATAAGAAAGCACGCCTTGGTTGAGAATTTCCAAAGAGCAATTGATTTCTGAAACGCCAAATTAATCACCATATCACGTAACAAATACCTTCAAGAAACACCTTCAATTGCTTATGTAAACGAATATTGACAATCCAGTTGAGCCACTCGTTATAGGAGTTAAAAGCCACATCTTCAAGTTCCTGCCAAATCAAAAAAATTTTCCAAACTTGGCGAGCCAAGGGACAAGCGAAAAAAAATATGGGAAGTGGAGTCACCCACGGCGAATTACAAGGGGACAAACTATTGAATGGAATATCATTCCTCTAAGAGAAAGATTAGCTCTAGTAGGTTAATTTATCAAGCAAACCATCATTAGCATGTAACTTTTAACTTGATGGGGAAAAAACGACTCTAATCCATCTAGTTGGAACTTCAGCTTTCGGCAAGATTGTATTATCAATTAAGATGCGAGAGGATTTAACCGAAAACTCTTGTGAGCCTTTTAAAGACCAACACTATCTATCTGATATATTTGGGAGCGTGAGATCAGCAACTTTCGAGCAAAGTAAACCATAATTTTTCTGCTCCACACCACCTCTTGGCATCCTACGAAAAGAATGAGACAAAGAGGGATGACCCATTTTCTCGGCCACACTAATAGATTTACACATCTCTAAAGCATATAACCTTTTATAAAGAACCTTCAACGCAACCTCTCTTAACCAAGAATCATCCCAAAAAGAAGTATTCTCACCGTTGCCAACTTTTTTTTGAATGAAATCCATAAGATTTATACCTTTACTTTGAAGCGAATGAATAGCAAGAATTACGTCTTGCCATGGAGATCTTCTAAGAATCAACTTATGAGTATCTAAAGCTCTTTTGTTATCAAAGATGGCTTTAATAAAACGAGTCCACAAAGACGAACCATTAGTTAGAAATCTTCAAACCCACTTGAAAAGGAGAGCGCGATTTTTTTGACATGCTCACCCTGACCCTCCCTTCACTGAATTTAAGATCTTACGGGATCAATGTATGTTTTCGGAAACATTATTATTAGTAATTTTATTTCATTTTTGTGTTTTGTTCGAGATGAAACGTCAATACACTCTACAAGTGCATGCTGTTGAGCATGTTTGATGTTTCTATAAACAAGAAAAAAATAATAATATCATTTTGTATTATAATGTAAAAAAGTTCAAATTGCCTTTTGGTTTTTGTGTCACATAATGGTGATGGCTAAAGACCAAATTTTGTGCAATCAGTCAATGAATTTTATGTTTTGTAACCTCATCCATGTGTTCCCAAATATCATTGGCAACTTTCGTGAAGTTCTAAAAATAAATAGGCATAAGAATATTCTAAAAATAATTCCACAAAAGTTAAATGTCATAATTTCTTATCTTTAGACTAACAAGTGCATATACCTATGATAAAAATGCATTGCATCGTACTACAATGGAAACAACAAATACAGAATCATTGCATTTTGTGTCCCTCAAAAGGATTAATTGGAATATTAGGGAATCACTTAATCAACTTCATGTTACTAGACACTTTCAAGACGTGTTAATTAAAACACATATTCTAAAACTGTATCCATGTATGTCTCCGAATTACAGTCAAAATGTTCATGAGGTTCTAAAGTAGCTAATCAGAATATTCTAGAATAGTAATTCAGAATATTTGGTACAACTTTTTCGGCACCTTTTAAAACAAAGGAGCACTTTCCTATGAGTATAGACTAATTTCGTGTGTTAACTAAACAAGAAAAACCATAAATACATATGGAAATGGCTTGAAATGAGAATAAGTGAACTAACTAAAGTTCAATCATGTTTCGTATCAATGTAAACAACCGACTTGTAGATATTAAATTTTGTAGTAACAAATATTAGTATGCATTATATATAAGAAATTTATTCATAACCTTTAGATTTTAGATTTTTATTTTTTTAGAACGACAATTTAACATCTCACAATATTTTACACCACAATCTATCTCATATGTTCTAAGCATGATTCGAACCCACAACCATTTTGGTTAACGAACTTCTCAAACAACAAAGGATACCATTAGTACACAAGCCCATAACCTTTAAATAACGGGAAAATCACAAAAATACCCAATTTTACAACCTCACTTCACAAAATACTCAACTTTTTAGCCAAAATGCCAAAATACCCATAAAAATCGCAAATTTCGACACTTTTGCGAAATTGAGAAAAAAATCGAATTTTTTTGATATTTTTAGAAAATATCGCAAATATTATATTTCTCAAAAAAATCGAACATTTGCGATATTTTTGAAAAATATCACAAATTATAGATAATTCTCAAAAAAATCGCAAATTTTAGATTAAAATATCTAAAATTTGCGATTTTTTTAAAGTATATCTAAAATTTTCGATATTTGTTATTTGTTTTACAGTTTAATAGGTGCAAACCCACCCCCACCACTGATATTATCTTCGCAAAAAACCACCCCCTCCACCCTGCGATTTTTTGTTCGCAAAAAACCCACCCCTCCACACTGCGATCTTGTGTTCGCAAAAACCCCACCACACCCCGCAACAAAATTGCGATTATAGAAGAAACCCGCAAAGGGTTATAAAAGGGTTTTGCGAATTTTGAACAAATAATGGATAAAGAAGCAGCCGCTGTACGTTTAATTCATACAAATTCATGTTAATTAGCTGTTGAATTAGTGATTTTTTCGAATTATTGTTTTTTCGAATTAGGGTTATTTTTAATTTGGTTTTTTCGAATTGGGGGTTTTCAAATTGGTCGATGTTAGTAAGCCCCTATGTCCATTTTTATAGTTTGATAGATGTGGTAAGTTGTCGTTTCCGACGAGTTGTCGTTCACTGATAGATGCTATGTATACACTAGTTGGGCCAAAGTTTTATAGAAAAAGAAAAAAACAGTTAAACTCCATTGCTAGCATATCAACATATACATATGTACAAGTTAAAGGAATACTCAAAAACAAATATTTTGCTTCTATACCACGTTCATATGAATGGGATTAATAAGACCCATTAATAAGCCTATCAGTTTAGACCCCAGCAGCTGAGATACATAACCGTACGGAGTGATTCATCAGACATGCATAGTTTTCTTGAACCATCTGCATCCTTTTGTACATCTGTGCATGATGCATTAGTATTAGTCCCAACAAAACTTGCTTTCTGCAACAATAATCTACAAGAAGCCCTAACCGCGATCATGGAACTACCGGACTCACACTTGTTTAATTCGTCACTTCTTCTTGGCATTGCTCGTTTTTCGGTGTGTTTGATTTGTTTTTGTGTTAGAGAAAGAGAGTTTTGGTTTCTAAACCAGGTTTTCTTGACCAATAATGTTGGAGGCTTTTAAGGAATATATATATAGGGACAATGTCAACATTGACACATCAGGATAAGGATCAAAACCAGGATTATGAGTAGTCTTAAATTTTTTTCTTTTGCATTTAGATTATGAATTATGATTGCTAACACTTTTTTTCTTTTGCAGCCGACTGTAACGATTAAGGCCAAAATTGATGTTATTAAGGAGACCTAAAAAAGAATAGCCAACTTTTGATTCATACCGTACTTGCTTGTATGGTCGAAGGCAAAGCAAATGAGCTCTCATTTCTCATATTAGGTAAACGAATTCACTTTAAACCCCAAGAGTTTTGTTTGGTAACCGGTTTACGTTTTGGTTGCAATATGTATATGAAAAAGTGGGTGAAGAACTTGACTGATAACCCATTTAGGAATAGGATTTTCCCTCATATTGAAGCAAAAGTTTCGGTTAAATATGCGTAAGCGTTCGCTTGTTTTGGAAGACAATGATGCAGTTAGGATATGTCTTTTGGTGTTGTTACAACAAGGATTCTTGGGCCACCAATTGTCACACAATGTTTCTGATGATATGTTGAAGATGGTTAAGGCTTTTATCAAATTGTTGGAATATTTTTCAATGGGGGTCGTATATTTGGGAATTTACATATTGCAGCTTAGAGGTTGTTTACATAAACACAAGTTGTTTCATGATTGCCAAGTGCGTGAAAGGGGAAAAATCCAATACACGCATGACTGGATTTTGTCTTGGGCTTTTATTGGTAATTTTTTTCTAGGTTTATTTGAATATACTTGTTTTCATTTTGTTTTTTATGTGTTTGTACTATTTTATAGTTATGGTTATTGGAGGTCATCCCGCTTTATTCGTTTATTCCACAAAACAGACGACGGAGAAATTACGAGGGGATTTGGCTTGGAGTCGAAACAACCGTTTTATTGGCCGAATGTTGCTACTTTGTTCGTCGGTGATCAGTTAGCCCCACCATTGGAAACCCTTACACCTACTAAAGGCGAGAGCGAGGCTGATTGGTGGAAGACCTCTTTGGAGTATTTTGAAGGTAAACATGTTCAACAATTGCTTAAATAGCGTAACAAACTTTTGATTTAGTTAGCTATTAAAAAAGTACAAGAAGGTTAGCTATTAAAAAAGACTGAAATAGTAGTATAGTTCAGCTAGTTACAATATGTTAAAATGATATAGCAAAGTTTACAATATATAAAAGTAGTTGTAGTAGATTTATATAGGATGTAGTTTCAAGAAAATTGGTTAAGAGATTGATTGGGTTTGATCCTCCTTAGATCTATAAGACTTCTAATTGCCATCCCCCATAATGATTAATCAAACTGAAACCCAAGAAACAGAAAACAAAACCTTAGGAAAAGAGACCCAAAATTGAATTAGGGCTTGAAAGAAGAACACCAATGAATGAAAGGGAACTAAAAAGCATATCTAACAAAACACAACGAACGAACCCTAAAATATCAAACAAATCCCTTTGGTTCCAAGGAGATAAACAGTAAGGAATGTTGTATATTATTGATGTGAATGAGAGAATACACGGATATACATAGATTACATAATTACACTCTAATACCCTCTAATATAAACCATATACATAAGTATCTATTACTTGACTAATATCCCCCCTCAAGCTAAGCGTGGGAAACAAGCTGTAGCTTGTCCCGTAGAGTCACAAATCTGTCAGTTGGCAACGGCTTTGTAAAGACATCTGCAATCTGATCATGTGTAGAGATGAATTGAACAGAAAGTCGTCCTTGGGCAACCTTTTCTCGCACAAAATGAAAATCAACCTCAACATGTTTCATACGAGCATGGAAGATCGGATTTGCAGACAAATATGTAGCTCCCAGATTGTCACACCATAATATCGGAATGGATTTGACAGGAACACGAAGTTCTCGCAGTAGAGACTCAAGCCAAGTAAGTTCAGCCACTGTGTCAGCTAAGGCTTTATATTCAGACTCGGTGGATGACCGAGAGACAGTCCGTTGTTTCCGAGCTGACCAAGAAACAAGATTAGAGCCAAGATAGATAGCAAATCCCCCCGTGGAGCGATGGTCATCAGGGCAACCAGCCCAGTCCGCATCTGTATAAGCATGCAGAGTACATCCAGATGCCCGTTTGAAAAGAAGACCATGATTCAAGGTGCCTCATAGGTATTGAAGAATCCGCTTGACAGCACACCAGTGTTTTTCTGTTAGAGTATGCATAAATTGACAAACCTTATTCACAGCAAAGGTAATGTCCGGGCGAGTCAAGGTGAGATACTGAAGGGCCCTAACGACTTGTTTATACCGAAACGGGTTACCAAAAATTGGGCTGTCACCAAGTGTTAAGGGAGCCGTTATTGAGCATGGAGAGAAGACCGGTTTGGACTGCGAAAGGCCAGCTTTGGTTAAGATTTCCAAGATGTACTGCTTCTGAGAGAGGATAACATCCAAACAATTTGATTTGACTTCAATACCCAAGAAATAAGAATGAGGACCCATATCTTGCAGTGCAAATGTAGAACTTAAGCTTTTAACAACATGCTCAATGGCTGTATCATTGTTGCCTATTAAAATGATATCATCAACGTAAACAAGCATGTACAAAAAAGTGCCTGCAGAAGAGTGAATAAAAAGAGAGGGATCAGTTGTGGATCCTTTAAAACCCAAAAGATGCAGAGCCTTGGACAAACGTTGAAACCATGCTCTAGGGGCTTGTTTCAAACCATACAAAGACTTATGTAGTAGACAGAGATGATGCGGCTTTGCAGGGTCCACAAAACCTGGAGGCTGTCGCAAATAAACAGTTTCTCTTAAATCACCATGTAAAAACGCATTCTGAACATCCAACTGACGAAGTGACCAGCCATGGCTGACTGCCAAAGAAAGAACTACCCGAATAGTAGTCGGTTTGACAACCGGACTGAAAGTTTCATGATAATCAATACCAGCTTGCTGATTACAACCTTTAGCAACTAAGCGCGCCTTGTATCGTGTGATAGCCCCATGTTGATCCCTTTTAAGTTTGTACACCCATTTACAATCAACCACATTAGCATTCGAGACGGGTGGAACCAAAGTCCACGTGCCATTTTTCATCAAAGCCCTGTATTCCTCAGACATGGCTTGTTGCCATTGAGGATCCTTGTTAGCAACAGAGAAAGTCGTGGGTTCAGTAACAATAGGTTCAGTTGTTGTGTGAAAAGCCGAGGGATCATAACGTTTGGTTTTAGGAGGGTTTTGGCGAAGATGGGCTGGTCGGGTTGAGGTAATAGGTGGTATAGAGGCCGATGGTGTTGGGTGATTTGGGAGGGGCTGAAGTGATTCGGTGGGATGTGGTTGCGCCACCTGTGGGTCGGGAACGGGCTGGGGTGATTGGGTCGATTGTGGTTCAGTAATGGGCTGATGTGATTGTGGTTCAGTAATGGGCTGGTGTGATTGGGTGGATTGTGGGTCAGTAGCGGGCTGGTGTGTTTGGGCCGTTTGTGGGGCAGAACCGAGTTCTGTTGCAGATTGTGTTGGAGAGCAACAGGAGATAGGAAAGGAAGAGAAATAAGGATCTGGTTGAGACTGTGTAGGTGTAGCAGAAGACTGATGAAGAAAAGGAAAATATTGTTCATGAAAACGAACATGACGAGCAATGTATAATCGATTTGTATTGAGATCAAGACAACGATAACCATGATGAGCTGGACTGTAACCAAGGAAAAGACAGGGTAAGGAACGAAAATCCATTTTGTGAGGATTGTAAGGACGGAGATGGGGATAACACTGGCAACCGAAAACCCGTAAAAAGGAATAATCAGGTTTTCGTTTAAAAAGGTGTTCAAAAGGTGATATTTTGGAAGCAACGCGAGATGGCATTCTGTTAATCAAGTAAACGGCTGTGTCAAACGCAAAGTTCCAAAACCGTTTAGGAGCACATGACTGAGCAAGAAGAGTAAGACCCGTTTCCACCACATGTCGACTAATACAAGGCAAGCAAACCGGTAAGAAACTTCGTTATGGGAGATCATCACGACGTGATAACACTCACGATAACATGCCTTAGCAAGTACGTTACAGATGGAAGGTAGTAGATCGGAAGAAGTTAGGGATCTTGATGGGAGCCATGTTTCGCCAGAGAGAAAAGGGTTTCAACTTTATGACTTGGAGTTATTTGTTTTAAATATGATCGAACTAAACTATAATTGTTTTAGTTCTTTTCTGCCGAATCAATAAATAAAAGAAGGAATCTTTAATGCAATGCTTTTTCAAACAAAGGTGATTGAGACACTCATATTATTGATTGGGATACTCAACTGTACAAGCAGTCGGAGCACACTATAAATATTATACAAGTATTTAATGCATACAAAAGAGTGTCCCAATCAAAAGTGTGATTATGCAAATCTATTCCCATTTTTCAAAATCTTTTTACTATTTGAAAAAGTCTTTCAATGACTTTCTTGCATTGCACAAGAATACTTTTACAATAGCTTTTCCTAATTACATGTAAATCCTCTACCGTTTGAAGCCTTGCACTAAAATAATATTTTTATCAATTTGTGCTTTATACAATCTCGTTTTCTTTTTCTTAAAAGCTTTTGTATAAAGATTTACCATTGAAGCAATAGGTTTATGATAATTAAAAAATTAATAAAATTAATGGCATTAAAGACTTAAAAGCTATTGTGGTGTTTGAGCATTATGATTTCTTATTAAGATGTTTTGATTTCTTATTAATCTGACTCAGTCTATAATACCTATTGTGAGCTTAAATTCATTCAATATTGAACAAATAAATTTTAAAAAAATGGTTACTGTAATTATGAAATGATGTTGCTATGATATGTGATCCATCTTGATGGGTATCGGCTGAGGCATTCGAAAAAGAAAAGTCTCCAGCTCCGATGATCAACACTTTTAGATTCTTCGGATACTCAACGTTTCATTTGATGGTTTGTTCATAAGTCATTCTTGAAAGTATGTAAGATACTAATAGGTGAGTGTATATAATGAGAGCGGAACTATTGAAGGAATGCTGAGGAAAAGTGCGACAACATCGGTTAAATAATTTCCAAAGTTCTAATGATACAGTATCGCATTATCAATTAATATTATTAGCATAATTGTTGATCTCCCATGGTCCAACTATTTATAGAACTAAATTAAACATGATAATAAGTGATTGTTGTTCGAAATCTTGTTGGATTGTTTATTTGATCTGGGGTTCAGTTTTGTGAAGTCTTACCAAACCAGACAATTTATTTCAAGCAGTTCGACAAGTACCTAATATTCTTAGCATAATCGTCGATCTCCCTTGGTCCAACCATTTATAGAACTTAATTCAACATGATTATTCCGTATATATTTTGCGGGAAAATAATTAATATTAATATCATGGTAATATGAGGTGTAAGTAGATTTGGAAATTAGGTTGCACCGATTAGTTCAACCTAAACTGATGGTTACATCGGCTAAAAAGGTATTTGTCGAATCGCTTGAAATAGATCGAGCGGTTTGGTAAGACTCCAGAAAACTACCGCCGATCAAATAAACACTCCAACAAGATTAGAAAAATATTATTAGTATAATTGTCATCTCCCATGGTCCAACCGTTTATAAAATTAAATTAGACATGATTATTCTGTATATATTTTGGGGAAAATAATTAATATCGTTGTTATTTGAGGTGTAAGTAGATTTGGAAACTAGGTTGTACCGACAGGTGCAACCTAAACCGATGGCCACATCGGCAAAAAAGGGACTTGACGAACCGCTTAAAATAGATTATAGATCAGATCAAACCATTTTGTAAGGTCTAACAGAACCCCCCCCCCCCCCTTCATATAAACAATCCAAAAAGACATAGAACAATAATCACTTAATATCATGTTTAATTTACTTCTATAAATGGTTCGACCATGTGAGATCGACCATTATGCTAATAATATTAATTGATAACGTGATACCGTATCATCAGAGTTTTGGTATATATCCAACCGATGGCGTCGCACTTCTCCTCAATATCTCTTCAATTGTTTCGCTCGTTACATACACTCACATTTAGGGGGTGTTTGTATTTGCGGTATGTTATGGATTATTCACTTATCATGGTTTGGAGACGTGAATAGTCAACTTTTAGTGTTTGGATATCCTTTTCAAATAAGTGATTATATACGTTTTCAATCCATCAAAACGTAGTTTTGAATAATCTAAAGAAGAGTTACTTTTTTAAAACACAGGATGTAAATTAGCACGTGACCCACATAAAATAAGTTTAATATCTATATTACACCTCCCATTTATTTTTTATGTGGCCCAATATAGTAATGCAAATATCTATTTTTGTAATTTTACTCATTAAGTTTTAAAATAATAACTTTTGCCAAACACTTAAAAGCTAATTATTTTATTATTACGATATCAAACAACATAATCAAATCCAACCACTATATTTTATAATCACGTTTTATAAAAGTTGATTATTTGATTATTTATTTTCAAAACGCATAATCTATTTTAAATAAGCAATCCCAAACACCCCCTTAGTCTCTTACTTACCTTCAAGAATGACTTATGAACAAACCATCAAATGGATCATTGAGTATCCGAAGAATCTAAAAGTGTTGATCATCGGAGATGGAGACTTTTCTTTCTCCAATGCCCTAGCCGATACCTATCAAGATGGATCAAAGATCATAGCAACGTCACTTTATAATTACATTATCCATTTTTTATTTATTTTTTATGAAAATTTAATTATTTGTAAATTGTATGAATTTGAACTCACAATGGGTATTATAGACTCGGATTGAAAAGAAATAACGCCCGATTTCTCTATTTTTTTTTAAACATACAATAATATTTATAAGTTGAGTGGTGATTTGAATAAGTAAAAATTTGGTCTAAACATATGTCTAATGCGTACAATATTTCACATGTGTTTACTTCTCCTATATACATGTCAGTTAAACCAATTAATTATTTCTCATGTGATTATATGTTTCACATTTTAGATTTAATGAGATACTGGTTACGAGAAATAACAACAAAGGCACTATCGTGATCATCAACTACCTTCATTTTTTCTTTCACGTCAGCTTTCTTTCTCCGGCGACATACATACGACTTTTTACCACTATAAGACACTCCCTCATCGGGTTCCTCTCTATTCATCATGGGGTTGTTGGGATAAAGGTGGGTTTGAGACGCGCGGGTACTCTTGATGCGAACCTTGATTTCGCTACGCTCAATAAGAAGCCGGAATAGCTGAAATTGGTTTGAAAGTACCAGAAATTCCTAGAGGCATACCATCAGAAAAGCTTCCTTGACCAATTGGGTAGATCAAGAAAACAGCAGTCGAGCTGCAACAGGAGCTGAATATGCAACAGCAATCCAAGGGCGCATACCCAGACGGAAACTATCGCGGGAGGAGAAGAGACGAAAGATTCATAGTTTCGAAGACCTTTCCATTGATAAGGCATTAAGGTATTCTTTCTTGAGGTTTTCTCCTTTTCATGTATAGATAGATCGTTTATTCCAAAACCCAATTACACTACAAAAAACATACCTTACAAAAATACATTTCAATATAATTAAAACACACACAAACACATACACGACCTAGGTCGAACAGACGACCAAAACCTCCAAGAGGTCGACCTCGACCCTTGAATAGGCTGACCGACCTCGACCTTGGTCGACCAAGAGGTCGACCGACTCTATAGTGCATAGCTTTATAGTGCCCAGGTAAATATGTAAACGACTAATGTTTATAAATCGTCCATTTCATGTTCTATATTGTCATAAACACTTAAAGGTTGGCGCTAAAAGCATTCCTAGTGGTACCAACTCAATTTAATGTCATCTTAAGTAAGACTTATCAATATACTGTTCATTTTTGTTTTTCTTGTTCTCCAATGATTATATGGGTTTGGGTTGCAGGTTTTTAAAAAGCACATGTCAGATTGGTAGATTGATGAGGGCAGTGTGGCTAACTCAATCAAGCTCCGATGACGGTGTTAGACGTTTTTTTAATTGCAATTTTTTCTCACAGAAATAGATGTCACTTTTACTTTCTTGTTTTTAGTACTTTAAAGAAGTTTAGACCGTCGAGTCAAATAAATGTTATTCTTGTATTGTTGTAATTTTATGGAAAAAATCCATTCATTTGTATATATTTCAAGTTGTTGATGATGTTCTTATTATCTTTATTGTATTTTAATACCAAATAGTGACCGAGTAGCAATATGGGTGATGAACTGCTCTGAAGCACGGATACCCCTGTTGGGCTGTCGTACCCGTTTGGGAACGTCTTGGGTACGGATACGCCATGGATACGCCCCCGAAACGTTTCCCTTATATTGGAAACGTTTCCTATGCCGTTTCCTAGAAGTATCTTATCCGTTTCTGGAATTCCAAGAGTTTCCAAGCCGTTTTTAGGGTTTTAATGGGCTTTTTTATTCACGGGCTATACATTATATATACATAGCCTGCCAGCCACTCTGCCATCATCAGTCATCACTCTCACAAATCTATTATGTTTATGGCTTCTCAAGAAGAAACACAACAAGAAACACAAGATCAACCTCCATTGTGGGAATATGTGACTAAACTTGAATTTTTATAGTTTTTTATTGCCGTATCTTTGCTGTTTCCGTATCTTGAATTTTTTATTTTTGTCGTTTCCCGTTCCCGTATCGTTCCCGTATCCCTTAGCCGTTCCGGTTTCGGTGCTACATAGATGAACTGTAACATACAAGAATGACCTTAATGGCGACATTAGTAGCGAATGAAGTAGCAACTTCTATTGATAATAGCGATGCATATAGCGACTTAGTTAGCAACATTTCTTAGAATTAGCGACGTATATTGCGACTTATAATAGGAAAGTCACTATCCTTTAGCGGCATATATTAAAAAGACGCTATAGTTGTCGCAAACTTTAGCGTCGAGGTAGACGAAGTCGCAAAAATTTGCGACTCATATATAGTGACCTATCACCTGAAGTCGCTAGATTCGTCGCTGGAATCAAATACGTCGCTAAATATGTCGCTGTGAATGTCACGAAAAGGCAATTTTCTTGTAGTGAACAAATTATTCAAATCAACCAATCACATCTTTATTTTTCATCATTTTCTTTCTCTAGTGTCTTGTTAGGGGTTGCTTGGTTCAGGGTTATAAGCTATGGGTAATGGGAAAGATAATAAAAAATAATGCTTGGTTAACTAAAAGATAGTTAATCATTCCTTACAATTGGACCATACTCCATTACCCACAATTTTGAGAGTAATCAATTTTCATTACCCAGTTGCTTTCTTTTTCCCCTAACCGCCAACAGAATGATAGTTGTTTTCTTTTAGAGCATGTATCTTCATAACGTAAGAATGATGGTTTCATTATCAGTACTTTTTTTTTCAAATCTATTGTCAACTAATCTTTTATTTATTTATGATTTTCCAGTTTTCTGATATATGTTTGCCAAGAAGAAAAAAATCAATTTGATTACAACTGAAATAATTATGAATACGTGATTATTAACCAACTGCATAAATAATAAATAAATAAAAAGTCCTTTGTGTTAGTAACATATATTTATATAACAATTCATGCGGCAAGTTACTCTAATTTATATTATAAAATATATATACCAAGCAACACTAATGATATAAGGAATGCTAAGGAATACCCATTACATTCCTCCGTATTCCTTTTGCCTTTACCATTATCATTCCTCATTTTAAACCAAGCATGCCCTTAGTTTTTTCAATGAAAATTGCCGTTCAAAAAAACAAAAATAGATACACAAGAATAGTTTTTTTAGGGTGTATGTTTACGGTTATAAAGTGATTAAGAGTAGGAAAAAATCGGTACCTTAATTAGTGTAATTATGAAATGATGTGGCCACATTCTTTGATCCATGCATCTTAAGGAGCCTGAGACGGACTTCGGACGAGAGGACTTCAAAGAGATTACATACGATACGACCCAAAGTATATTGCCTAACGTACTGAGGTAGATCTCCCATTTTCATAAAAACGCCTCCCTACTGTTAATGACTAAAAAGAAGTGATTTAAAAGTAGGCGTTTGGATCATGGATGATCTGGGACAAGCGATTTGTGGCATATGCAACATATGGTCATGCCGCAACAAATTTCTCGATACTTCATTGCATCAGACTTGACTGGATTGTCGATCAAATAAGGTGAATATTGCATCGGAGTGACAATATGAGCCATCTTGTGTGAGACAAAGATATCACGAATGTACAAAGTTACATATATGCATCATATATAAAGGATAATTTAATTATATATTCTAATGTCAGTCAACTATTGAGGTTACATTCACATTAATACATTATTCTCGTATGTTGAAACCGTAATATCATTTAAGTATGCATTGTGTATGTATTAATTGTTGGAATTTAACAATCAAGTTAACCAATTTAACTCTAACGAGTACGCAGCGGATAGATCTAGTCTAGTATAATAATTAACACACATATAAAACACAATAAGGAATGTAAAAGAGTAACTAGGAACGTACCCTCGTAGACACCAGCAAATTAAAGAAACCAAGTGTATGAAACTAGTGACTAAGTGGTCACCTCTACGAGTGCTCACACAAACACGTAAACAAGCACGCCCGGATGCTAGTTCAAACTTCACGTATACCCAACAACAATTGTAAACCAAATACCTCTGAAAATCAATCACCTAATCCCACTCTTGGAATAGAACCGAAATCAGAAAAGAGTTCTTGGGTTTTAACCGAATTCGGTTGCAACCGAATTAGGTCAGAAGAACCGAATAAGCCCAAAAGTTAACCCTAGATCGAATACATCAGTCCCCACGGCTTGGGAACAAGTAAACCGAAGCTATGAACCTTCTGTACAAACCTTGGATCAAATCACTATTCAAAACCCTTAATAGGTGTCAACCGAATTAGGCAGTAACTCGAAAAACAAGAACCCTAATTAGGGTTTTGGGGTATTCGGCTGGTTTTTA
>BQNB010029687.1:0-16982 GCA_026074375.1 Tanacetum coccineum
GGCCCAAAGTGCGTCATCTAGTTTATCCGACCAAGAGGCACGATTTTCGCCTATGGTCCTTTCAAGAATTCTTTTCAAGCTACGATTGGATACTTCAACTTGCCCACTTATTTGTGGGTGATTTGCGATGGAGAGACGATGAGTGACTCGGTATTTAAGCATGACCTTTGCAAACAGGTCATTGCAAAAATGGGTTCCGTGGTATATGCTTAATCACACATACCCTTTTCCATTAAAAACGGGCTTAAATGACTAAAAACGTACCAAAAATACATTGTATTTGTATGTTTTGCATTTGTATTGTGCAGGAAACGGATATTCAAGAAAAGGACAAAAAGAAAGCCAAAAACGACCAAACCAAGCACGGGATGGAAAAGACAAAGTCAAATCGAAGCCAAAGTCAGTCAAAGTCAGAAAGTCAACCCAGACAAAGTCAAAAGTCAACCAAGTGAAGAAAATACAACTTGAGGGACTAAAATTGCCAAACCTCAAGTTGTATTACAAGAATAACAAGACAAGGACTAAAATTGGAAATTGGGGGAAGTATAACTTGAGGGGCCAAAGCTGCCAACTTATCCAAAGCCATTTTTTCCCGCCCAACTAAACCCAAGAACCACTCACGGGTTCCCTTCACCTTCTTTTACCCTGCAAACCATTCAACACCCTGGATAAAACATTTCCCCCTCCTCCACTATCTCCCCCCAGCTTTATAATTGCCATGTTGGCAATCCCTCACCACTTTCCAAGCTTTTCGATGGCTGTGATTGACTCAAAAGAAGCACAAAAGAAATTGAAGGCTGGGATTTGTTTTAGAATCACCTCACACAACAAGCACACTTGGGTTTTTGTCTCTACAAAGAAACACAGAAGAAAGCACAGCTGGAAGACAAAAGGAGGAAGTTTTTAGTATAAATAGGGCCATTGTAACCCAAGAAAAGAGTAGTTTTTCTTATCTAGTTCTTAGTTAAATTTCAGCTTATTTTTATGCAATTTTATTTTTCCAAGTCTTGTAACTTTAATTTTCGTCTTAATGCAAATTTGGAGTTTTTAAGTCAATTCTTGATTCTCTGTATTTCCTTTGTTAAAAGCTTTACTTAATATGTTTTAAGTCTTATAAAATCATATAAGTCATTTGTCTTAACTCAAATACTAAGAATTTAAGTAAAGTCACAAAAAAGTCCACACTCAAATATACCACAGCTTATGGATGATAAGCCAGTTCTGGATGGGCTTATGGACTCTCACTAGCTTGTTTTATACAAGCTAGAGCTTGTAGACTCTTTGTTTAACCCTATTTTGAGCAAGGGAGTTGTAAGTCTCACTTTTTCTTATATACTATAGAATGCTCTATAGTGCTTTTTTCGTTACTTATATTTGCTTATTTTTTGCCTTATCATGATGTTTGGTGCATTATCTTGCTTAGTGTTAGTTTATAAGTGATTTGTGCAAATTATTAGTTAGTGTATTAGTTATGAGTTATATACTGTTAGATTATTCAGCTTTTTAAGTGCTTATGCTTGATTGAAAATCTGCTTATATGTGTCTTATTTTTGTTATTTGATAAAACTTATTTTTAATCAGTCTTAAAATAAAAAAATAAAAAAGGGAAAAATGATTTGTGAAACTTTAATGGGGGTGTTTGGACAGCTGTTACTAACCATAGTTAGTACTGTTAGTTTCTTTTGGGATTTTAAAGCTAGAGTACTAACTCAAGCTAGAGTAACCTAACTCCCAGGTTAGTACTAGTAGTTTATACTGTTAGTACTGTTGTTTCAATTTCAGGTATTAGCTTATTATTTTGCCCTTATTAAGATTTGTTAGCTTTTTAGAGTAGATTAAGCCCATTTTGTTTATGTCTTTAGTATAGTTATTTAAGTTTATTTTCCTTTTCAAGTATTTTAAGAGTTTATCAGTTTTTTTAGTTTTTAGCTTATTGTCATTTAGTTATTCTAGTTGCTTATTCTTAATGCCTTAGTGCTTATTAAGGATAGTTAAATTTCTGTTTTTGCTATTTGCTGATTTCTTATTTCATTCTATTCTTATTTCAATCCAGCCAGTATAAAATCTAATAACAGTAGCCACTAACTCAAAGTAGCGAGTACTACACTCTATGTTTAGTACGGGCTGAGTTTCTCTTGATTAATTTTAGCTTAATTGCTTGTTGCTGAATTTGCTTATTTAGGGTTTATTTCAGCTTTTTGATTTTGTCTAGGCCTGTTCTGGCTTTTGTACCTTGTTATCTTTGTTTGCATTTGATTCATTAGGACGTTATGTGTAATCCTAAGTTGCCAGCTTAGTCTACCTATCCACTTAACCATAGATCAAAACATGGCTTTCTATTGGTGATCCTATTATTCTAGTTATATGAATAAGCATTATATGTTTCCATCCCGGACTCTTAGCCTACGCCCAAACAACACCGAAGTTGCAGCGCATTAAATATGTAAGACTAGACCCAGTTGAATGATAGGAAAAACACATAATTAGGCACATAAACGGGTATGAAGTGATAAACATAATAAACATACAACGAATAAGGAACAATCAATATAAAGACAAATCAAAACATTATATTATCATAAACATGGATAATACCTAAAGGTATTAGCCGATAGTCATTGTAACAATACATGAAATCATAGATGAAGGATTAAACATAATGCTAACCGAAAGCGTATAGTGGAGTATAGAGATTACAAGAGTTTTCCCATTGATCAGAGCACTTTTCAGGACCTTCTTGGCTTCATAAATCTTCTGGAAATCGGACTTGGTGGCTAAAATCATACCCTAAATCATATTTAGGGTTTGGTATATATAGACTCTAAAAATTGGTCGATACGGCGTATTGGAACTCAATACGGTGTATCAAGATTGGTTGGCGTAGGCTCTACGAATAAAATATTCTAGAGTTTTCTTGAGCAGGTTTGGATAGGCCATATCCACTTTTTGGATACGCCATATCCATTTTTGGATACGCCATATCCGCTGAAAATGTGTTTTTCTTGATTTTTGACCAAAGTATCATATACGCGTATATACAGCGTATTCTTCAAAGTCAGGCAATGATCTTGAGTTCTTCAAAGTCTTTAGATACGACGTATGCTTCTTGAATGATACGGCGTATAAGGTTGGATTCCTTGGAGTGCGCGTTACATTCTCAATCAATCAATTATATCATTCCCAATTTACATTTATTACTGTATCTTTGAATAGTTATCTTCATGGATACGGCGTATGTAGACAGAAGGGATACGCCGTATTGGGAATTGGTCAAACGCGTTTTCTTATGAAGTCATGGCGCTCTGATACGCCGTATCTCTTTTGTTGGATATGGCGTATTGGTCAGAAATTAGCATTCTTCAAATATCTTCGTTTTAGCTCAAAATTATGCGCCTTTTAGCTTGTCTTCACAAAACAGTCCTGGATTACTGCATTTATCAACTTTAAAGCAATTAAGTACCAAATAATGCAATAATTATATAAAAGTGGGCAAAACAGATAGGATAATTGATATAATAAAGTGACGTTATTTGATCTCATCAATTGTCAAAGAATTGCCATATCTAGTGTGGTCATGCCCTAATATAGTGTTCCAGCTGGTAGGCCCTTTAGGTGCGTAAGTGACATATCGGAGTTTCGATTCCAAGAACATTGGTATATGCTGTTTTCATGACTAGCGGAGATGCTAAGGCATGGTGATCGACTAGCGAGAATGCTAGGTCGTGTTACATGATTAGCGGGGATGCTAAGTCATGGGTGATTTGCATATATTCACTGTCATATTGCACAATTGTTCACTGTTTTGAGATATTGGCATAACTTTTGGTTTGGAGTCAAACCTACGAGCTCACCAATATTATTGTTGACGTTTTCGAGTATCATTTTCAGGTGAAGTGAAAGATGAGTAGTTTGGTGATATGTGATAGCAGGCTTAGAAGTATCCAGTGTGGATTTTTCATGTGAAGCTTTGCTTGTTTATTTGTCTGGTTCTTAGTATTTGGAAGTTTTGGTTTAAGTTTGGATTTGGACCGCTGAGTGATAAATTGGAATTTGTAAGAGATTATGGATTTAGTTATGATTTGGGACATCACTCGAGGTTTGTTCGAGGTTGATGGTCTTCGTAACACTTGAAGTTTATGCATTGTAGTTTTTCTCTATATTGTATCTTGTGTTATGATTGATCATTATGTTGCACTCCCAAGTTTCCGCCATTGTCGGGGTGTGACAGATTGGTAATCAGAGCGAATGTTATAGAGAACTAGGTGAGTTGGCCTAGACTATAACCTAAGATCCGTCATTCAGTTGCGTATATGATCTATGTGCGCGGTGTTCCACTTTTGCTTGCTTTCGCGTGTTCGCGGGTTGGTGCTTTAGTTATGTCAGTCATTGAGATGTGCGAGCTCATTACTGAGTACGACTGGGAAAGGATGCAAATATAAATACGGTGGCTAACATAGTTATAAAAGTATCACAACTTACTCGTACTTGGTAATACCGTTCACACAAATTAATGTTGACACCATAAGGTGGTATTATGTGTATATTTATATATATAGTAAGAAATTATATATATATATATATATATATATATATATATATATATTTATATGATATCATATATATATATTTATTGTTAGTAGGATATTATAATATTTTATCTAATATATATAATATCTTACTATAAATCTATAACATATTATATTATTATATAATTTTTATATATATATATTATTTATATCATATTATATAAATAGTATATTATATATATAATATCTTACTCTATATCCATACTAACATATACTCTATTTATACTTTATAATTTAAATACTAGTGGCAAAGCCGCCGAGGGGCGGGCTTGCCTTGTGAGTATCGAAGGAATAAATTAAAGTAACGATTAATCAATTTTGGTAATCGTTTTAAATATTTATAGAATGATAAAGAACAAAAAAATGATTGGTAATCCGATAAGAGGAAATTAATCTTAATAAAATTATCCGTCATTATCAATTGTATATGTTTTCTTGTTTTCAATGTGAAATAAAGCTTCTTTATACACAACGTTGGTTGTTGAATGTGTGTGTTTACCATCTTTATCACAACATATCCATTATGGGTCGGACCTCTGCAGTTTGAAGACCTTTGTTCTTTTTTTCCCAATTCTTGGGCTCAACAACTTCATGTACTTAAAGTTACCCCGTTAGAAAGAGATATGGTGGGTTTTATGTGATTCAATATTAGCAGTAAATATTGTTCCCATATATACTGTAACCATATTTCGAACTAGTTGCTTTACAAATGGGTCAATTGTAGGTTATGTGGTTATATCAAATATGTTGACAGCAAAAAGTAACTAATTAGAGAACGGATTATATAGCTCTGAGCGTGTTAAACAGGTTAGGAAGTCATCAGATGTACTTTTTATTAAAAAAAATCTTTTAAAATTAGTTTTGTAATGATATTAAAGCTTATTTATTGATGAAAAAAAATGCACAATAGTGCATGAGGGTCACCTGGCCCGATTTGATATACAGATAAATACCTGTTTTGACCCTCCCATCTATAATATGAGGGGTTCATCTTGACTATCGGTGTTTGAAAATAGGTATACACAGGTTGTATGGATCTGTAGAAAGTAATTACAAACCGTTATGGTCCAAACCAATATTTATTTCATAATCAAACATATATCATTATATTATGAGTAGATAACTATTCCTAACTTATCATCCAACTTATTATAAATAAAGAACGTATATAAAAGGGGATGTGCAATTAAATACGCATTTATTTTGTCTAAAATTAGGTTTTAAGTATGAATATTTAATAACTCTAACGAAAAAGTTTTAAAGATGTTTTTTTTTTGTTGTTTTATAGGAGTTTATTTATGAGGAAAAAAAAACCTCTTTTCAATGAATACTCTTCAGTCTTTGACATTTGGCCAACACAGTAAAAAAATGTTAATTCTACGATTGAAGCCTCCGAAACCTACAAAAAATGTCACGCAGTTCTAAAAACCAAACATACACAATATAAAAAAATCCATATGTTCTTATCATATGGTTGATGCCTTTTAGCAAATCATGGTAGCCATAAGGTTAAACTTTTAATAAATGTTAAAGATTCAAAAAAGTTGCTACTTGGAAGTGTTTGGTGGCTTCTGGAGTCCCATGGAAGAACGGGCTTATTTGGAGCTGATGTAAACCATCGGTGATAATACATGCTTAATTTAGACTTTTACTTCTTGTTACAGGTCTTTAGAGTTTACTTTAAAGTGCTAGTTATATCTAGGTTTAAGATGGTGCATTGGTTTAAACAACACTCTCGAGGCATGTCTCAGAGTACAGTTGTTTTTTCTTTGTATGGGAGTCCTACAATTCTGTAGTTAACTCACATTCATTGATTCATAAAACTATTATAACGGATTTCATAAAGCATATGCTAACCACATCTGTCCATAGCTGCGGAAGCTTCTTCTATATTATACCCTATATTTGCGAAGGATAATAATGCCTTCTCATGCTAGGTAAGAAACTGCTACATTCTTGCACGTGACAGAGTTAACTCTCAAGATTCTTTAAAATATTAGAAAAAACATCTAAAACTATAATGTCTGGACACATAATAACAACTTGACCATACACACACAGAGAACATTACTATTCGTATATTCTACTGGGGACACATAAGTTCTTTCAAACTATTAAATTCTGTGAAATATTAATTACTTGAACCTTGAGCATGTCAAAATCGGTTAAATTTAGTAAAAGTGGATATGGTCTAGGCATGCAAGTCCAGGCCGATAAAGTATGATGTTACTGGTCACTGCTTAGTTTGCAGATACTATATTTAGACGCACTAACTATTTAAAGCCGCCTTTCTGTAAACAATAACCAAATCCCCTTTTTTTTAAAGAACTGTTTATAATATTTTGGAAAGAGTGTTTTAAGTAAACCAAAACCGACCTGACCCAACCCATACAAGATAACACATGTTTTAAGTTTTGACCCATAACCAACCATCCCGATTAGCTCATTTTTTGACGTACGATATAGAAAATAAAGAAAGGGACAAGCGCCATGAAAACACAAAAGTTTACTTACAGCTGCATCACTGCCAAACCAACTACCAGACCAACTGTCAGACTTAGAGATATCATTGAGAGGGCTCTCATCATAGTCGGAAGACAAATTAAAACTATCATCATCTGCACATTGTTGTTGCTGATTACAAGAGTTGATTTCATCAAGAGACTCTTCAAGATGCTATTACAACCAATAAAAAAACATTAACACCCAAAGCGAACAACATGTCTCTTATAAAATATAAGAAAATGGTGATGATGCCATCATTAGCTCTATATAATCTCTATAACAAACAAGAAGCCGTGATTTCCACATTTTTGTATTGGCCTCCCCTACACGTAACGAATAACAAAGTGTAAAGAAAGTTACATCAGTTGTACAAAACAACAAATGAGTGACTAATTTATTGATAACATACCGTTGTTTTTAATTGCTCTTTCAATCAACTCTTCAGAGAAGACCATTCCTAAAAAGTGTTCAACCACCTTATAGTTCGAACGGCTAGCAGACGAACTCGCATTAAACAAACAAAAAGGAAGTTAGATGCAACCCAAATTTTAATAACAAAATGAATGTAATCATATATGCAAAATTTACAACATAATAACGAAGAGAGGAAGACCTGAAAATAACAATTGTCTAAAGGTCTAGATTGACAAACTATAGAATAAGAACGATGGTTCTTTACACGTCTACTGTTGACTACTTTTTAAAAAGAGGCTGAATTTTTTACCCTTTACATATCAATGAGCCAATTTGGGTGATAACGGTCAAATAGGAAACCAAAACCGCCTATAATAGAACAGCCTATAGAAAACAGTTGTTGGACGTGTCCTGCTGTTATAGTTCTCATTTACTTGTTTAAGTGTATGACAAACTCTGATTATTTGATTGTTAACACATAAATAAGAGACTTTTCATAAAATGGTACATTAGTAAATATAGGTCTAAATTAGATGTAGCTCGGTAACCTTATTATACCCTTAGATAATCATTTTTGTTGACATTTACATGAGACGGAATTATTTGAACCAGGCATTTAAAACTAATAATTGCAACTTCAAGTCGCGATAATTAGATCACTATTAGTTATTAAATTAGATATATTACCTCCCCATTACTAACAATAGGTTCAACAGTAGTTACAGAACTTGGACCAGAAGATGGTGTAATATCGAGTTCATCTTCTGTATTCCAATCAATATCCTCGTAGTCCTCACCAGAAGCATTATCACCCTATACAAGTGAAATCACATAAAAGGATTAAACAATTGACAAATAATAACATTAACTTAGCAATATGTTATCTAAAAGGAGATACCATTTCTCTTTAATCTCGCACAAGAAAAGCTCTCAATCTATTAAAGAAAAAGATACAAAAATCAACATTAACACAGCCTCTAAAGCAAACCATATTTAGGAACAATTGTAAATATCTCTAATAACTTTAGTTATATTATTATCTGATCCTAATTTTGCTTCTATAAATTGCTATGATAACTTCACAAAACTCATATCCAAACACTCATAAAGCACACCGCAATCGCAAAATCAACAAGTACTCAAATTCCTAACAACATTGTTTCTAAGAAATTTCATGGAGATCGAAATTTCTCTTCAAACGAATACTACATTTTGCTTCAGTAGCAACGAAGCATCTCACAGCATTTTAAACTACTTATCAAATGATTTTAAAACTACTTATAGTTAAAGATGATGAATAAATGTGTAACCCTTTATATAATCTGAATATATTAGGATACAATTACTCATTTGTTTGTTGTTAGCCTGTTACCACTATTATTCTACAAAATCAGCTATTTTGTTATATTATGACAAGAAAACTCCAGCAAGAAAACTCAGGGTCCTCAAACAATGTAACCATCCAACAACAATCAAAGCGTATGCATCACTAAGATAAATTAGTTTATATCCTTAAAAAAATTATGATATGTCAAGTTTGTGTAAACATTACCTGCTGCAACAGATGTTCTTCGCTCGCGTATAGTGACCACCGAACCATTATGTGTGTGTTCTTTTTTTCCAATCATCAGCAAAAGATCATGGCATCACTCCCCACTATTCTTATCCTTTCTCAAAATCAATCTAAATTCAACATAAACAAAACATTTAAGTCACATCATACATAGTTAATCAAAACTGGTACATATAAACCCAAACTATAATCTTATATTAACACAGAAATACCATTTTATGAATTTAAGAAATGAATCTCCCTTGTAATTCTAAGAACCAAAGATAAATTAGACTCGTGATTTACATTAAAAATGAATTAGCAAAAAAAAGTGTTTACCTTTTGAAGAAATGACAATTTTCGTATCATGTTTTGTAAAGAAGATACCAACTGCTGAAAATATATAATCGAATAAAACCAACCAACTAATCAGTTCATTACATCCATTCAATTATAAAAAGGATGCTTTACAGAGGCATGACATTCATATTTCAAGAAGCCAATTTAAAAATCACAAAAAGAGAATGAAAAATTATGTAACATAAACATGTATTCATAGATTCGATTGATTTATGTTGAATCCATTATGTGAAAATCGTTCATTGTTCCGGGATTGGGATTGTGCTTAGCGTGATAGGCATAATTAGCATAAAATCATGAGATTGGGAATGTGACCACGTGCGTTCTCGAGTTACTTCATTAAAGAAAAGGAAAGGAAATTGAAAATGAAACGGCCCATGTTGTGTTCTCGAGTATTACTTAAGAAAGGAAATGGAAGGAAATGAAAGGAAATTTAGTGTTATTTGGAAGGAAAGTGTTTCCTCCCAATTTTAGGAGGAAAGTGTTTCCTTTCCTTTCATTTCCTTTTCTTTAATGAAGTAACTCGAGAACGCAGTGTGAGAGAGAGTCGTGATTTAGGGTTATTGATTGAGAGAAATTGCCAGAATTTTTAGGAGCGGAGGTTTTGAAACCAATTACCAGGATATGTGTTTTTTGTTTTGAATTGGTCCACGGTATAAAAAATTACATAACATGGTGCCTTTATTATTGTTTTTTTAAATGTTATCACAAAAATGGAACTGCTCCAGTGGTAAACGCATATGTTATGGTCTGCATAGACCAGGTTTCGAATCTTGCCAAAGCCTTTTTAGCATGAATTTATTTTTAGTATTTCTAATAAATGCTTAGGTAGCTTTCATGGCTGCCTATGTAGATTAAAAAATGCTTAGGTGTCTTTAAAAGGTGGTGACATGGATTAAATTGTGGGTGAGGTGGCATTCTTTGGTGATTATGTGGCATTTAAGTTGCATGAGGTGGCATTGTTTTATCTTGTTATATATATTGTATATACATTGTAAGATATAAATTCAATGATGTTTGATATGGTGTTTGGCCAAATTTAGCATCATATCATATAGTATTGGGTTGTACTTTCGTGTTTGTTGGATATAATTATTGTGCTAGTTTAAATGAAACTTAAAAAAATGTTAACCGTAACACGTTCATTGACAAAGTGTGAATGGTAACCGTGTTTTTGAGAATTTCAAGATTGATTTTGTTTCTTTTAAATATCTATCATCAATGATACATTCAAGCTATTTATTCATAGTATTGTTATGATTTAATATATGCTTAAAAAGCAGACAATTAAAACCATTAAGACATTTATAAAAAAAACAAACAACATTATTCTATTTAGATTCAGACCTCATAGTCACCTCTTACTAGTAAGATGTGGTAGTAAGATGTGGTAGTTAGACTCAAAACATCTTAATAAAACAAACACACCCTTAGTTCATGTCTATTACAGTATTTCTCCTACAAGGTACTACAAAGATGATTCATGTTGGAGTGCAGACTTGAAGTCAAAGGCCATAGAAGACATCATCAGCATTGGAACCTCCGTGGAAGTTCTTGTTCTTAATCAATATGTACTTGTTAGGAAAATATTGTAAGTACTTTCGTATATCGTCCCATTGGGGAAGATTGTTTGGATTTCATTTTATGTGACGACATTACGGAATTACTATAGTTTATCATACCACCATACGCAGGGACTAGAATAGGTAATATAGCATACTTTTATAATGTATGGTGGTATAAATACCCCTCCATGGCTTCCATGGAGGGGTTGAGACTCTTGTATCATTGTCCTTTTTTATTCATTTTACATATTTCTTTCACTCATTACTCTCTCTCTCACTAAAAATGGTTGTCTTGTAGTTTGAGTCTCCCCGACCACCGGATCAATGACTCTTTAAAACTAACAGTAACAGTGACAGTGACATTGACAGTAACAGTAACATTAACATTAACAGTAACAGTAAAAGTACAGTAATAGTAACAGTAATATTAACAGTAATAGTAATAGTAAAGGGTAGATGACAAAAAATGCATCCAACTTAAAAGTCATTTCCAAACAAGGTAGCACATTTTTTTCTTGCATTAAAAGGCACCCAACTTATATTTTTGCCCAATTTAAGTATTTTCGTTAAATATGTAACGACCATCCGTTAAATTTTACATTTCAAGGTCACTAGCCACTACTACTACAACCAATCATTTTCACCACCGCTAAGGCTCCCCACCACCATCACTACCAAACACCGCCTCCACCACCAACCCCACCTACCACCGTCGTAAATCACTAACGCTACCCACCATCGCCACAAACCACCAACCTCAACCACCACCACCTATGTAAATACTATAATATATTTGGAGGTTGTAAAGAGTTTGTGGAGACCATCAAACTGACTTGTGATCCATTTGGTCGGTTAAGCCGATTTGACAAAAAAAACTTATTACGATGAGTAATATAAAAAAGACAGTCACTTACACGTAATAGTTTGTGTAGGCTAATGATTACATCAACCTAAAATTGTTACATCAACCTAAAGATTACGACAAATGAAACAACGTGGATACTTATTTTATGATTTGACTAAAAAAACTATTACTGTAACATTTTTTCATTTGTCAGTTAAGCCGATTTGACAAACTATTACGATAATTGTGTTTGTATCTTGTATCAAAAATATTTAAGTTATATTCTTGGTGGTGGAGACGATGATTGATGGTTGTGGTAGCCGTGGTGAACTTGAAATGGAAAACTTAACGGATGATCATTAAATATTTAACGAAAATACTCAAATTAGCTAAAAACATAAGTTGACTGCCTTTTTATGCAAAAAAAGTCCGATACCTTGATTGGTAATGACCTTTAAGTTAGATACATTTTTGTGTCATTTGCCGTAATAGTAATAGTGATAGTAACAATAATAGTAGCAGTGATAGTAACAGTAATAGTAATATCATGGGATTGAGGGTTACATGTGTGTGTGGATGTAACTGGGTCTTCACCTTTGACACAAACTGGGACGATTGGTTTTGTGTTCGGTCGTGCGGTGATTGATGTGGCACAACGTAAACGTGTCAAATATGATACTAAGTGTATTGCTATTGGATATGGTTTTATCCCTTTTTATTTCTCTTCTTTAGGGGAGTTAGAGGGGGATGCGGTTACCTTGCTCAAGCGGATCCGAAAGTTCTTTATGACTCAAGACGTTGGGGCATGTGTTGCGGTTCATATCTTTAATAGGATTGGTTTCGCTATAGCTAAAGGAGTGGAGGCCCAGATAGTATCTCGGCTTCCCACTAATTTTTTGTAAATCACTTTAAAATAATAATAATAATAATAATAATAAAGTGATGTTTATAATATTCAATTTATATTTTTTTAATATTATTATTTATTATTTTATATGTAACTTAATTAAATACTTAAGAGATTTTACAACATTATTTTTATTATTATTTTTATTATTATTATTTTTATTATATTTTTCTTTACATAAAGTTCGGATGAGAGTCTAGACACAAGTTGTGCTCTTTTTTCTGGAATACGATAACTCACTCTAATAAAAGATAAATACACCATCTTAGCATTATTATAAGTGACTAATTGAACAATAGACTTAATACGTGATAAGTGTGTCCACGATCCGTGTCGAATATCTCTACAAAGTAGAAAAGCAAATGGTATGAACGTGTATCTGTTTTCCTCACATATGGACGCATACTTCCTCTTTTTCTTTTCCGCGGCATTGTGCAAAGCTACGTTAGGATCCCAGGAAGTCGCCCTCATACCAGCAAAGGGAGTGATGCATGTCACATCCAAATATGCGTCTTTACCTTGGAGCCAATTAAATAATAAAAAGTCTGCAGCTCGAAGATATTTCCCGTCCTTTGAGAGAAAACCCATTAGAGCCTCCTTTCACACCATGATCCCAACCTTACGGAAATCATATCTTCAAAAAGAATATCCGCATCTAGTTTATGCCTAAACTTTCATAAACTTCACTTAGAACAGTGTGAACGCATGATTCCCCATTGGTCATCCGATGCGGCATTGTTATACCGTGCATAAGTTACCTTCAGAGAACATGAACTGCACAGCTGTAAACACAAAAACAGAGCGGAATTGACGATGGTTCCTTCTCTGTCCCAAGCCATAATAGGGATGGTGAAAGAAAGTTCATGTGCAGGTGTGGGGCGCGGATGCACTGAGAATAGGGACCAACTCTATCGTAGGATTAGAGAGTATTAGAAACGAGTCTTTCTCAATGACACCAAAGTGACAATTTACCCAGGTTTTCATCATCTGGGGCACAAGTGCAGTTGGCGACTGAGAGTCATCAACGTTGCAAGCAGGAGTGAAATGCATCCAAAAGCTTGCTTAAAATAAGGGGGACCCAGGGATTCAATGTAAGGTCTTCATCAATACTCTTGCCTGTAGCGCGCCCATTTGCAAACGAGAGGCGAGAAAAGCATATTGGATAATGTCTCTCGCTGAAAGTATGCCAATACCACCCAACTTAATTGGGAGAGTGGCAAGTCGCCATTGCCAATTACCAAACCCCGGCCCTGAAGCGGTAACAACCTTTGTAGGATTTAAGGGTGGCCACGTAAGTGTCTGAACCCTCCCCGGGTAACCTCAATAGGGAAAACCACATCAATTCATAGTATATACTTTGTATCTAACAGAGGTCAAATCTTTGATGATTCCATCATCTATGATTGAGTTGCGAAAACTTCTGGATAGGTGATAGATTATTATAGGGGTGTCTTATTTTACAGTTGTTAAAGGACAATATTATAAATTTACTTATGCTGATATTTACAATTAGACCCAAATATATATTCTAAAACTAAAATAAAGGGACAATATCTTTTGGATGAACCCTAAAATGTTGGTGATTAAGAAAAGGGGGTAATACCCCAAAATTATGATCCCAATTCCGCTCCTCTTGTCATTTCCTCTATAGCAAAATTGGGCACAACTTATTTTGTCTTCTTATTGCTTTTGGTTATAAGACTAGTTAAAGGACAATGTGTTTTTGGGCTTATCTTCTTCTTTGTTTTGGGTCGGGTATTAGATGGGCCTTATTTTATTTAGGGGTGTTCATCCGTTCTGTTATTGGTTTATTGGATTCGGTTAATTCGATTAGGGTGAGCTAACCGAACCGAAAACAATTTAACCGAACCAAATTTTCCAAAACCGAACCAAACCAAACCGAACTACTTATTTGTTCTCAGGTATTGGAGATGAGTTTGGCAATGTGACCGTGAAACGAACCGAAAACAAATTCATATAAATATATATTGTTACTATTTTATATATATATATTATATATATATTATATATATATTTTTTATATATATATATATATAATAATATATATATTATTATATATATATATATATATTATAAATACAATAAAATTTTATCTTATATCAAAAACACACTTTATGCTTGAAATAATATTTTTTTGCTAAATATCTATGTAATTATTAAATGTTTCTAAATAAATATTGAAATTTGGGTTATTGTTATTCGTTTCAACCCGAGAACCGAACCGAATTCAAATTCGGTTTTCGTTTTGGTTTCCGAGTTGACCCAAAAAAAAATTAACCGAACAGATCTAATCCTCCACATTAATTGATTAAATTTTTTTCGGGTTATTATATTTTTTGGGTTAACTTACGGGATTTACATCGTTATATTTTTTTAAATATAAGTTATATAGATTTTTTATAAATAAAATTAAGTTTAATAAATGTGTTTCTAATGGGTTTTTAACTTTATATAAATTAAAAAAATATATATGTATATGTATTCAGTTTTCGATTTAGATTGCTAAAATCTTATTTCAAAACCGAAAATTGAACTAATTATTAATCTCGTGTTTTTGGTTCGTTTCGGATTTGTCTTTCGATATTGTGTCTTTACCACGAATGATCACCCCTAGTTTTGATAAGCTAATACAAATTAGCAATATGCTAAATATGTTTCTTTTGTTAGCTAGGCGCATTTGATTATTTTGTTCATTGCAAATATTTCTTCAGTAGAGATATTTGCCTTTTTGTTTGTTGCTTTAATGGTAATTAAAAAAATTACTTTGGTTTATCCTTATTTGGGATACTTTGGTTTATCTCATATGTAAGGATGCTTTGGTTTATCCTGATTCGGATACTTTGGTTTATCCTGTATGAAAAGATGATACTTTGGATTATCCTTGTTCGGGATACTTTGCTTTATCCCGTATGCAAAGAGGACGCTTTGGTTTATCCTGGTTTGAGATACTTTAGTTTCTACCATATGAAAATATGATACTTTGGTTTATCCTGGTTCGGGATACTTTGGTTTATCCCGTATGATACATTGGGTTATCAGTTCGTGACTTTCTATTTTGAAGATCAGTCTCCGTTTGCTATCGGTTGTCTTCATCAAATAACTAGTTATTGCTTTAATGTTTTATTTTATTTTCTAATCCACTCCGAGCTTTCGCGATTTCGCCGCTCGAACTGCGGGGGTTTATTAGAGGATAAGTTAGTAGGCCCAAGCTCGTTTGTGGGCTTAGGGTCCGTTAGGGTTCCATCTCAATAATTTCTATAAATTGTCGCTTAATAATACATAACAACCAACTGGGTTTTCATTATTTAACACTTAAAACTGCAATTTATGAAGTGTTTCGATTGGCTTATTAAAAAGAGCTTGAGTAGTTTCGAAAAGCTCATAAAATTCTCCGTGAATATGCCAATAAGCCCCATAAAAAGAGCTAATTCGGGAGCTTGAACATGTCTATCAAGACTTTGCTCGATAAAAAATAGCAAGTAGCTTTTAAGTATCTATCTATGAGAACTACGTTTAATAAACAAGCTCGAGTCACTTTTGGCCTAAAAATATTGTTTTTTTTTTTTTTTTGTAAAAAAAAAAAAATTAAAGGTCGTTAAGTAACGACCGATTTCAAGCACTGTTTTGGTGCATTCTAAAAAAAACTAACGGTCGACCGCTAGTGGGGAAAGGGGTATTTTATAAAAAAAAATTTAAATGAGGGTAGTTTTCGTAATTTAACACATAGTGCGAGGGGGTATTTCGTAAATATTTGAGAGGCTATTTCGTAAATAAAAAAAGTAACGGGTCGGGGCGGACCGGGTCGTGTCGACCCGACAATACCGATAACTGAAAAAATGCGAGTGAATATTTTGGAAAAGAAAGCAAAAAAACAATTTAAAAAAATTTTAAAAATGTTCGGACTGGGTCGGGTCAACCCGGTGCATTTAATGCAAGTTAATGCACCTGAAGCGCGTGGTTAGTTCTGTTGTTATTCATAAAAAAAACAGACCGATGACTAAAAAAGTGCGAGAGAGTATTTAAAAACAAAACATTTTTTTTTCTAAAAAAAAAAACCGATCGGACCGGGTAGGGTTGACCCGGCGTATTAAATGCACCCCGGTCAACCCGGTGCATTTAATGGACACTAAATGCAAAAGGCCATTTAATGCATGCGAGAGGGTATTCCGAGGAAAAAAAAGGAAAATTTTATTTTAGAAATTTTTTGAAAAAAAAAGGAAAAAAAAAA
>BQNB010029687.1:18136-37368 GCA_026074375.1 Tanacetum coccineum
CTAGCATAGAGACAATGGACAGGAGCATAAAGGCTAACCATGCAAGCACCAAATGAACCAAACATGCAAAAGAATAAGAAATGACGGGGCGCAAATATGAAAACGACAAACATAAAAAACAAGGCAAGAGATAACAGGGCAAACAAAAGGCATAAAAAAGCAAGCGTAGATAACAGGGCAAAGAAAGATAAAAAGGGTCTACAAGAGCAACTAAGTTTGAAAAAGAAAGAAGCAAAGGGGATTTCTACCTAAAGCGAATACCAACATAAAAGGGACACGCCAAAAAACTACAAACCGCCTAAAAAGGAAAAAGGAAAAGAAAAAAATATCTCTCTATACCTACCCTCTAACCTCCTAAATCTAATTCTAGCCCTTCACTTGTATCATAGATCATGGCATCGGATAAGAGAAGCTTATTCATGTCATGCTTTCACGAAGGTTCCCATATGTTCGTAACCAATGTTACCAATTTTATAATCTAGTTGACCCGCATGGTCAATCGGTTAGCTAAAGAAGAATAAAGTGTTGCACGTAAAACCATAAGCTCGTCCGTTCAATAAAAAAACTCGTTTTCAAAACATCAGTCATGCTAATGTTCACGCAGAATGGAGATGTCACCTGGACAAACCAAATGCGATCATGGGCTTTTCGTATTGAAAAAAAGTCCTCTCAAGTTTTGTTTCAACATGATAGACAATATTGTATATATTTTGAGTAGTGTACAAACAATTAGATCCTTAATTTTGATTTAGAAAAAACATTTACAATTAAACTTGTGTATAATTGATCAATATAACCTATCATTAGATCCTTAAAGGTGTGAAGAAGTTGTGTAGTCGTGATCAATTCATGAAGTTAAGTTGTGTAGTGAAGTTGTGATAGATTGGTTCTAGCTAAGATTAGAACTCGACATCTAGCTTAGTGTCAGAAATCAAGATAAAGTTGTGTATGGTTTTCTCCGTCATAAGGGAGCTTGTTGACATAGTGAAGAAAACTCTCGAGTTAGGTGCTCGAGGATTGGAGTAGGGTGAAGAGGTGCTTCATTACCAAACCACTATAAATCATCGCGTTGTGGTTTGATTGTTCTTACTCTTATCTCTTGTCTTACATTAATTTCAAGCACAACTGTAAAATTATACCCTGAGTTATTATTACTCGTTTGCATTTCACCGCTATACAAATAATATTTTTATAAATAAATAAAAACTATAAAATGGTAAGATAGTAATTTGATGAAAGTGATTTAATTTATGATGGTCCACGCAGTGTTTTAAAAACCCGGGTTGATCTCGTCGGTTGAACCGTGAACCGATCGGATGACCGGAAGCCGATTTTGATCGAAAAATCCAGTTAAACGACTGGTTAAACCAGTTGAACCGTGACCCGTTGACTTGACCGGGTCAATTAAAAACTCGGTTTTTAAAACATTGTGTCCACAACTTCAACCACTCGAGATGCAAGTCATACACACAACTCATAGGTGCACAGTGGTTAAAATTGATCAGTTAGCACAAATTGTTTTAACTGTGGTACAACAAAAAAATTTTAAAAAATAATACTATTTTAGGTTAAACTGTTGAGTTTAGTGAAAACTAAGTCACTTTTCAGCTATTGATAGACAAATTAAGTAACAACTATCACGTCTCACGACATCGTTGGACCCCTAGTTCCGTCCTTGTAGGTATGTTTGAGTCCAAACCCATATTAGCTCAAATCACTCTTAATTTCATTCGCCTGACATTTACAAACAACTAAAGCTTCTACTTAATAATTACGGTTACACGATTATATTGCCAAACATTGTTTTCGAAGACAAACAACGCTAGTTTTGTCAAACATGACATAACTCATTATTACACTAAACAACACTCTTACCGAAGATGCTAGCTCTAAAGACTTAACTCTTATATATACTCAACCACTGAATAACCCAGTATAGCTTACGTTCGGGACCATGCCATGAAAATTGACACATCTTGACCCGAGTAAGTAACGTTCTTTGATAGATCATAACCTTTCACACAGAAACTCATGTGCATCTTATGTAAAAAAAAATCATTAAATGAGATGTAACAGCACACATAAAACGAAATAGCATAACTAAGCATCAATGATGTATCTTTAATGCACTTTCAACAACCATCTACCAACCAAAGTTATTACTAGAGGTAGGCAATGGCGATAAGCTGTCGGAAGAGTATTGAAATTTTCTTTTTACTCTTTAAACTATCCTTACTTTTGACTCTTTAAAACTTTAAAATATGGGTACAATTGTAAATAGATCGACTATTTTCATTTTTTTCTTGTTATTTTTAAATTTAAGAACAAAAATCATTTCTACTCCCTTTTTTTAGTTTTCTTTTCTCTCTTTTCACCTTCTTTTCTTTAATAAAAAACTCGAGAACACATAGATACGCAATCACCCAATGACCCAAGGTAGCTAACGTGTTGCACCTTGCCATGAAAATTGACACATCTTTATGACCCGAGTTTGTACGTTCTTTGATAAATCATATCCTTTCACACAACCTTAGAACCTCATGTGCATCTTATGTAAAGAAAATTCATTAAATGAGATGTACTAGCGCGTAGAAAATGAAATAGCATAACTAAGCATCAATGATGAGTAGTCTTTAATACACTTTCAACAACCATCTACAATCGAAGTTATTACTAGAGGTAGACAATGGCGATAAGCTGTCGGAAGAGTATTAAAATTTTCTTTTTACTCTTTAAACTATCCTTACTTTTGATTCTTTAAAACTCTAAAATTTGGGTATAATTGTAAATCGACCGACTATTTTCATTTTTTCTCGTTATTTTCAAATTTAAGAACACAAATCATTTCCACTCTCTTTTAAGTTTTCTTTTCTCTCTTTTCACCTTCTTTTCTTTAATAAAAACTTGAGATACTCAACCACTCAATGACCCAAGGTAGCTAACATTATGCAACTTGCCATGAAAATTGACACATCTTTAAGACTCGAGTAAGCAACGTTCTTTGATAGATTGTAACACCCCCAAAAATCACTTACAATGCAGCGGAATACCAAATGGGGTGTTACTTCGTAATACACAGCAATAGATACAAGAGAACGACCTCTAAGTGTCCTATCTAAGTGCGTTTTGAATAAATAACAATAGTTTGTCAAAATAAATCTGAATTAAACATACTTATTTGTCCCATAATTTTCATCACAATGAAAGACTTGAATGAAAGACTCAATGCACATCAACTAGTCCAAGCATCTAATTCACCTGAGAACAAACATATTGCATAAAAGTGACAACATAAAGTATGGTGAGTTCATAGATTAGTTTTTAAATATAAATGTATTCCACTGTATATCAACTGTACATGTAAAATCTCAAAGATTTATAAAGGAATGCATGACACATATTTAATGTCCAAACAAACGACCAAATCTTAACCCAAAGATTTAATAAAGAATGTCATAACCCCACATTTTATGAACAGAAATTGAGTCACTATATAAAATTCTGTGACATTTCCGCACTATACCAAATCCCCCGAGGCCTTGCACTATATAAACTATCGTGTCGCCATGTTGGGGAGGCCCGAAGGTCACACAATATACATCCGACACTGATGTATAACTGTTCGTTCCCAGTGATAGCTAGTCACGCCTAAACGGTGGGGGTTGTCAATCCCGAATAGATCTATAATGTTCGGTTACCAAGTGATCCTAATCACCCGAACAGGGATCTCACACCCGAATAGATCAATTTATCACAATCGCAGCTCACCCCTCTCCAAGTTATTTACAGTTCATGACGCTGTGACTAGAGCTGTAGTACCCGAATTTATGGGCATAGACTAAATTATGCGTCTAAAAATGTACTCCCAGTTACCAGTGTCCCCATCCAAGAACACCCGGGCTCAGAAATGATAATGCGTATATACATACTCCGTTACCATACCCCGGTGTCCCCGATATAACCAAGAACACCGCCGGCAATATTTTATTGCTATCAAGATCAATTACCTACGCTAATCCGAAAATTATTCAAATGTAAACGTAAGCATATTGCGTTACACAAAATGACATTCAAATAATAATCCCATAGCGAATCAATATCAAATAAGCATCATTCATAAACCAACATTCCCCCCCCCCTCCCCACCCGTAAAACAATACCTGTAAATGCATTAGAAACAAGCATGTTTACTCACACCCAAATATGTTAAAACCATTAAAACCTGGGGCACTATAAACACACAAAATACCTTTAAAACAACTCGAGCATAGTATAATTATAAAGATAACCAAATCATAAGATTTCAGTAGAGCAAGACATGTATACCACCACTCGCAGGTTTCTAAAAACAAAATTCAAAGAATTGAAAAGCGAAGAGCTATGAACTCACATTGATTAAGACAAGATCAATTAATCCAAATTAAATCACAAATCTGAATCTGCAACGATCTTCACACACACTACTATAAATATGATCGTATCAATTAAAATAACAACGTACTAAATAATGAACAACCGATGCGTACATCGTTATTACCATACATACGAAATCATACATATTTTATATGTATGTAGTCATATATACATGTGATGAGAAATCCACTTGCGCGTCTTTAAACCTTAACCCTGAGTATATTTTCTGAATATACTATACTAATTTTCTTCGACCCCAATATAACTTAACTCTAATATACAAACACCTGATAAGCCCGCTACAAAGTAAAAAATGCCAATTACGACACAACATTCGTGTTTTCGCCGAAGGCTGAAATCGGACTCGAAAGTGATCAAATCATTTAATTAATAAATCTTTCTTTTTAAATATTTATAAAAATAACCTATTTCATAACATAAAAGTGGTAAATACTGACTTCGATCCAGTTTCTCTTCGTTATTGGAGTTAGAAGTCCCCGTTATTATAATCAAAACGTCCGTCAAAGTATAATTTGTTATAATTTTAAAAACCAAGCGTCTAAACTTATCAAAGTCTCGAATCCCGAATCTTAGTTTCGATTTATTGATATTTATTCTTTGTATAAAAGGTGTCAAGGTCCATTTTTGGTCCAACTCTCGTCTCAATATGTCCAATATCACTTATACATTAATATCAGTCCCGTTTTAATATTAATATTGTATTTTACTAGACCAGCTGCAAGTTCTACCGGAATATTATCACATATATATGGAATCGATTAAATGAAACAATTTATATATTTTTCCGCGTTAAAACTAAACTCACTTTATTCGGTGTCCAACTACACTCAACGCGACGCACCCCTTCCCGCTTTCGCAGCCAACATACCCAACAGGCCCCCGGCTGTATAAAAAAACCAAACAAACCTATACACCGCCTTTTCTCGGCTAATTCCACTGTCCCGCCCCTCCCCCCACAGCAATTAAACTTTCACCCAGCACTCCGACCACGGACAGCCAAAAACGCACCCTTTGCTTGGCTGATAAGCCAAATGCAAAACCCTTGACAATTCTGCCCCAAACAAACGCCCCTATTGTTGCAAACCAACCCCGACAGCCCCTCGGCTGTCCCGGCTTTTCGACAGCCAAACAAACAAACAAACACCCCTTGGTGTTAAACCCAGCCCGACAGTAAATGCACCAACCCCCCGGCTTGCCTACCCAACCATACGCACTCCCCGAGGTGCTAGAAACCAACTCGCACACAAAAATGACCCGCCCTGGCTTTTCGCAGCCAACACACTCATGTGATAACAACAAAACCACTCACACCCGAGTGGTGCGGCTGTCCCACCACACGCACTCTCGTGGTGTTATAACCCTCAAAACCAAACGCACGCCCCACCACTGGGTAAGAACCACAGTCAATAAACCACTCCCTTTTATGGCTGACCCCCGGACACCTCTCCCCTGCGGGTTTCCTGGGCACCGAACAACCAACAACAAACAAACACCCCTCGATGGTTTTTGGTTTTGTGTGAACCCACAAACCAAACGAACCCCTATGCGGTTCTAAACCCCGAGCCAAACGCACCCCTACCGGTGCAAAGCAAAACCCACAAACACCCCTCTTGTTTTTTTTTTTATAACCCAACTCGAACGCCTCTTTTTCGAGTGGGCTTCCACCGAGACAAACACCCTTGCGGTGTTTACTTTACGCCGGACGCCACAAGCGCCATGCCGGTTCCGAAAAAACCCGAAACCCGCCCCTTTTTGTTGCTTACAAAACCACCCACTGACCCTTTTGGAGATATAAACCGACGCACCCTTCTTCAGGTGATGTCGCAAATGATGGTGGTAGAGTGATATAATGGACTGATCACGATGACCGGTGTTGTTTGGTGGATATATAGGCGCCGTGTATCTGAGAAGTGGTAGTGGGGATCGAGTAGATCGGCCCACGAGGAGCCTTTTTGGTCTTGCCGGAAAAATCCCGCCGGAAAAGTTTTCCGGCGGTGGGGAGACTCGCCGGAGAAGAAGGTGGGGAGGGAGAGTGTTATTTAGTTGTGTGTGAAAAATGAGAGTGTAAAAAGAAAAAAAGTATTATAGGTTTATAAATATATATATTTAAAATGAAAAAGTTATAATAGTTGTGAGGGGTTAAAAGTGTAACATTTTTAGTCTCACTTTTAACTAAATATATCTATACTTTTTGATAAAAGCGGTTCGGGACTCATTTGAGTGACTTAACGGATGATTCAACTCTCGAAACTTGCGCCATTGTTTTTCAAATCATTTTTCTGATAAAAATGAGTATTTATTTGATAATATTTCAGAAATATTTTATAACAATAAATAAAATATCTGTTATTCAATTTATGAACCGGTTTCGCTCCGTCTGAAATAAAAATGGATTTCAACTCGAATAGTCGCGTTTTCAAAAACGCTTTTAATTAAAAATGATGAATAATTTATTTAATATTTTTATTAAATAAATACTGAGAACACAAAAACAAATTTAATTGTTTTTGTGTGTCCGCGTTGTATATTGTTCGAATAATGTTTGCGGTGCTGTTTTAGCCCTTTTCGGCTCGTTTCCAGGTCTCGGGCAAAACTAAAAAGTTGTCAGGAATGTCATTCCACATCAAATTGCTTTAGAGTCCGAGTCGTGAAAACGTGATTTAGATGATCGTTCTTATAAGTCAAGCCAGACCCTAAAAGTCAAAGATTGACATCGTCATTCTAAATTCGAAAATTCTCGGATGTTACAGTACCTACCCCTTAAAGAAATCTCGTCCCGAGATTAAATTTGTGTTATCCGATTGTGTGACCGAGAAAAGGTTTAAAATCTGATAAACCGTTTCTAAGCAAGACGATGATAACTTTCTTCAGCAAGATTAGATGTTTCGACACTTCTCAACATACCAAAAGTTTGGCTAAGTTGACCAGGATATATAATCCATCAAGGTAGATATTTTAGAAAAATATCGTCACAAGTTTTATGATTGATATTAACACCACTGGTATCGCTCTCACTCGAACATCCCGCTTACTCAGACCACAATATTGTCTGCTTTGCCCGCATGCTTTCGCGAGTCAACGGTTGATCGCGCGTTCGTTAATTGTTTCGAGCATTGTAAAAATTTACGACATGTCTCGCTATTATTCTTATGATCATAAAATATCATTTTATGAGCCGTGTCATCTTTGTTCCTCAACCTTGGTCATAGCTCGCGTTTAATTAACAAGATATTTATGTCGATAGGTGTTTATCTCGTTTAAGGGGAGTTGCATTACTTATTGGATCAGTTGTAACAGTCAGGACGCATCCAGGTGGACTCAACAACAGTGACCATAGAAACATAATACAATAAAAATGGTGCGGGATATTTCACTCAGTCAGTTAGCTTCACAGACTTCGTGATTGCACAAGACTTGCAATTCATAAAGTAATAATTTAAGATGAGATAAAGGTAGCTCCAAATGAGGCCTTAAGAATTATGAGGAGTTGGCAAAGACACTATTGTGCATCTTTCAAACCTTTTTAACGGATTTCTAAGATATCGATTTCAGGTTTATACACGTGTCATATCGTATACGCATTAAGCCCACTCATTTATAATTTCTTATTTACATAAGAAGCTCCAAATTTATGTAAGTAAGAAATAATAAACTTTATAGTTCGGTGATATTATTTATTTATTTAACTGAAGAGGCGTCCCAATCCTTTCAAATAAATAAATTATAAACCATCCTACTTAATAATTCCCGGTGCAATACGCGTACTCTCATAACCTTTAAGGTGGTTGACATGACGATGCATGTGCTCTACTGAGTATGGGACGAGTGATTTAAAACTCGTCTTTGGAAGCTGGGAGTAAAAACTGCCAGGCGAGATCAAATAAAGTTTCAAATATAATGAGTAACTCTTCGGTTAGAGAAAATAAGGTAAAGATCTCTAATACAAATCAGTATAGTGATTACCATATCAATCCTCCTATTACAAGTCCCGCCTATACAAGACTTTGCAATAATTTTAGATCGTACACAATCCCTTTTAAACTGAACTGGGACGCTTTGTTAACATAAAGCAATTATCATACAATCTCAATTACAAGTCCCGCCTATACAAGACTTGTAATACTTAAATTCATACTTAATTTCATGTAACTAAATTATAACGGCTTTCGCGTAATACGATATTATATAAAGTTATGAAGAAAAATAATATTCTTAGAGACCATTGTTTAACTTACAATGTCTGAAAACAAAAATGAGACCATTGTGCAACTCCTCAATGTCTGACATATAATTGAAGACCATTGTGCAACTCACATGTCCTGACATACAATTGAGGTACCATGTGGCAACTCACAATGTCTGACCATATAATTGAGACCATTGTGCTACTCACAATGTCTGACAAACAATTGAGTCATGTGGGCAACACACAATGTCTTAAGAAACGGCTCCCGTTATTTATAATAAATAACTCTTATATAAATATCAACGATATACGCGAAAGAAAGCAATGCATATATATATCATTATAGTATGTCACGTAAGCACTCAAAGCAGGCAACGTAATGGAAGAGCACATAAGCAAGTATCGAGTATGCACTTTGAAAATGTTTGTTGGTGATGCCAATTATTTGTGAAAACGGTTATTAGTCTAGGTAAAATAATGCAACCAGTTCTCTATAACCATTGCTCGATACCAATCTGTAACACCGCCCAAAAATCACTTACAACGCAGCGGAATAACCAATGGGGTGTTACTGTCTTAAATACACAGCAATAATACAAGAGAACGACCTCTCGGTCGTTTGAAAAATAACATTTGTTAATTCAATAAAAATCTGAATTTAATAATACATTTGTCCCATAATTTGCATCACAATGAAAAGCTTGAATGTAAAGACTCCAATGCACATCAAATAGTCCAAGCATCTAATTCACCTGAGAAAAACATGCTTAAAATGTCCAACAACTTAAAGTTTGGTGAGATCATAGATAGTTTAAATATGAATTAATTGTGTGGGTTTTTTTTTCCACTGTAATATCACAGTACTATGTAAAAATCCCAAAGATTTATAAATAATGCATGACACATTTTATGTCACCAAAAGTACCAATCTTATCCAAAGATAGATATAAAGAATGCATAATACATTTTATGAACAAAATTGAGTCACTGTATAAATTCCGTGACATTTCCCGCACTATATAAATTCCGTGCCTGCACTATATAAACTTCGTGCCATGTTGGGGAGGCCCGAAGGTCCCAACAATATAATCCGACATGTTATAACGTTCGTTCCCAGTGATAGCTAGTCACCCGAACGGGGGTTGTCAATCCCGAATAGATCTATAATGTTCGTTTACCAAGTGATCGCTAATCACCCGAACAGGGATCCACATCCGAATAGATCTATTTCATAACATTCGCGCTCACCCTCCAAGTGATTTACAGTTCATGACGCTGTGACGTAGACTTGTATGTACCCTAATTTGGGCAGTGATACAAATAATGCGTATATATACTCCCGTTACCGGTGTCCCCTCCAAGAACACCCGGGCAGTAATGTAATGCGTATATACTCCGTTACCGGTGTCCCCCTCCAAGAACCGACCCGGCAGTAATGTAAAACATGTACTCCCGTTACGGTGTCCCCTCCAAGAACACCCGGGCATAGTAATTTTATGTCTTAACGTTCAATCAGCCTAAGCTAATCATCCCGAAATATCTCCAATGTAGAAGTATGCATTTGTGACCAAAATTCATTCAAATATGTAATACCATACCGACGCTATGCAAATAAGTATGATAACCAATTGTAACAATCCTGTAAATGGCTTTTGTAAACAAGCATGTTTCTCGACACCCAAAAATATATGTAAAACCATAAAACATTTGGCTATAAACTCACAAAATCCTTTAAAACAATCAAACATTGTTTATAAGATAAAACCAAGTATAGAAAAGGATTTGTAGACAAGCATGTATCACCCCTCGCGGGTTAATAAAAACATCAAAATATTGAAAAGCGAGGCTAAGAAACTCAACATTGATTTAAAGCCCAAAGATCAATTAAATCCAATTAAATCACACTGAATCTGCAATGAGGCGATCTCGACCACGGACCTATAATTATGTCGTTCGATTATAATACACGTATTAGATACTATTTTCAAAAAAAAACCCCGAATTTGCGTACATCGGTACCACGAGATTCAAACATATTTTTTTTATATGTATCCGTCAAATAAACATGTGATGAGAAATCCACTTGCGCGTCTTTAAACCTTAACCCTTAGTATATTTTATGTATATACTATTTTCTGTCCAATATAACTTATCTCTAATATCTAAAGCTGATAAGCCTCGCGGCAAAGTAAAATGCCATTACGAACAACTTTCGTGTTTCGCCGGAAGGCTGAAACGGACTCGAAAGTGATCAAATCATTTAATTAATAAATCTGTCATTTTTAATATTTATTAAAAATAACCTATTTTATAACTAAAGTGTATATTCTGATTTCGATCCAGTTTCTTCGTTATTGGGAGTTAAAAGTCCCCGTTTTAATGTCTAAACGCGTCAAAAATATAATTTGTTTATATTTTGGTAAATCAAATATAATTTTTATCAACATCTCCGATTCCCAATCATTATGTTTCGATTTTTGATATTTATTATTCGGTATAAAAGGTGTCAAGGTCCATTTTTGGTCCAACTCTCGTCTCAAGTATGTCCAATATCACTTATACATTAATACAGCTCCGCGTTTTTAAATTAATATTTGTATTTTAACTTTTAGACCGCGCAAGTTATACCGGATTTATCACATATATATAAATCGATTAAATGAAACAATTTATATATTTTTGCGTTAAACAACTCACTTTATTTCGGTGTCAACACACTCAAACGCACGCACCCCGGCTGATGGACAGCCAAACGCACCCTTGTGCGTGGCTGTTAAGCCAAGCGCACCCTTGTGCGTTATAAAAACAAACAAAACAAACCCTTGTCCCCCGGCTGTCCCAATAGCTAACCCGGCTTCTTTTGTTGCAAACCCAAACCAAACCCAACCAAACACGCCCTAGTGGCTGTCACGACCCAAACAAACAACCCCTTGTGGTTATAACCTAAACCAAACGCACCCTAGTATGGCGGCTGACCCGAATCCCAACCCGGCTGTCAACCCGGCTGTCAACCCGACACACTCGTCCCCCCCCCGGTGGTCCTCGTGGCTGTCCCGAACCAAACACACCCTATTTGGGCGGTGTGGCAGCCAAACTAAACATGCTAACTCTAGAAACAAAACGCAACCCTTGCCTGTGCAAATACCAAACCCTACAACCAAGCCCCCCCGGTCTGGTCCCCACAGCCCGACCGGCGGGTCTTGCTCCGAACACCTAACAACAAACCAAAACACCACCCTAGTGTTGCAAACCAATACCCACAACAAACACCCCTAGCTAGCTAACGACCATCCCCGACAATTCGGACCCAACCCCCCTGCTGGCCAACCACAAACACCACGAACACCCTCGTGATATTAACAGCCCAACGCGAACCAAACCCACCCTAGTGGTATTACAACCCGACGCGAACCAAACCCAACATTTCTTTGTTCCTCCCCGGCTACCCCCGACAGCCGACCCGGCTGTCCTCGCTGTCAAACGCACCCTTCGGGTGTTATACTCGCAAAACAAACACACCCTTGGCTTCTATACTAGAACCAACGCACCCTAATTGGTTTATAAATGAAACCAAACGGACCCTTGTCGGGTCTGACCCGAACCCGACGCACCCTTTGTGGTGTACAACAGTGGTGGCGGGGATGGTGGTGGTGTTGGTGACAGTGATGAAGTGGAGGTGGTGGCGTCGGTGTGGTGGTTTCGGTGGGGATGGAGAATGGCGCGTGAGAGAGAGTGTACATGGGGATCGGATAGATCGGCCCACGGGGAGTCTTTTTGGTCTTGCCGGAAAAACCCGCCGGAAAAGTTTTCCGGCGGCGGCGCAAGGTGGCCGGCGGTGGGAGGTGGTGGCCGGCTGATTTGGGGAAGAAAGGGAGAGATGTATGTGTAAAAGATGGAAATGAAATGAAAAGATGTATAAGTAATTTATATATATATAAATTTAAAATGAAAAGTTATAATTGTTGAGGGACCAAATGTGTAACTTATTCATCATACTTTTATAAATATCGGTTCGGGACTCATTTGAGCGACTTAACGACCGATTCAAATCTCGAAACTTGCGCCATTGTTTTTATAATCATTTTTCTGATAAAAATGAGTATTTATTTGATAATATTTCAGAAATATTTTATAACATTAAATAAAATATCTTTTATTCATTTTGTGAACCGGTTTCGCTCCGTCTGAAATAAAAATGGATTTCAACTCGAATAGTCGCGTTTTCAAAAACGCTTTTAATTAAAAATGATGAATAATTTATTTAATATTTTTATTAAATAAATACTGATAACTAAAAACAAATTTAATTGTTTTTGTGTGTCCGCGTTGTATATTGTTCGAATAATGTTTGCGGTGCTGTTTTAGCCCTTTTCGGCTCGTTTCCAGGTCTCGGGCAAAACTAAAAAGTTGTCAGGAATGTCATTCCACGTCAAATTGCTTTAGAGTCCGAGTCGTGAAAACGTGATTTAGATGATCGTTCTTATAAGTCAAGCCAGACCCTAAAAAGTCAAAGATTGACATCGTCATACTAAATTCGAAAATTCTCGGATGTTACACAATGTCTTTATTTTGAAACAATAGTTTTTGAAATGTTGTAATGGTTGTGGTTGCGATTCTGTAGGGACCTAAACGCGTTTTGACTCTGATTAATAATGGAATACATGCTTGTTAAACGTTTTTTTGGGTCGTTTTCTATTGTCTTGGTGAATGGTGCTATTTAGTAACATCCAAATTGCTAATTCCGCTACGCAATCCAACGTCCGTTAGATGAGGGTGTTACATGATGACAAACATGTAACTTGTAAATCATTACGTAAAGTATGCAAGTTACCTGTATACATAAATCATCTACATAAACATTCATCAACTCTTCTCGACGTCCTGGTACTCCTACAAATATGGACTTCGCTAATTGGATCGGGCCAAGAAAACGGACAAGTCCATTGGGGTCCCAATAGAGTTCGGCCCATTAAGGCCCAACAAGGCCCAATCAAGGTTCTGGAAACTTCTAGAAAATAGAGGGAAACTAGTGAATTCAAAATTTGAATTAGCTTCTTGAAACTTCTAGAAAATGGAGGGAAACTAGTAAATTTAAATTTTGAATTAAGGTGCATCCTATTATCCAATTCACCCTTTTATCCATTGGGAAAAAGAGACCTCTCCAAGAAATGATTTCCCTATAAATACCACACTATTCCTCCCCCTCCTCCTTGTATAAAACCCACGGCCAAACACCAATCCACATCAAAAATTTGTGTCTTTGATCTTCTAACATGTTTCTAGCATTAGGCTTGATTCAAGGTTACTTCCTAGATGAATAGGATGTCTCTACATGAAAGTGATCATCTTTGTTTCTTACCTTTCATGTAGTAGATCGAGTCTCATAGAAGTGATTACATTTGATCAATTATATGTTAGATGGTGTTGTATGTTGTAACTTATTCTATCTCTTTAATCGTTGTGTAAGTAGTAAGAATCGTGGTGAGTCATAGAAGGTTTGGTTAGATCATTGAGATCATAGGAATGTGAGTAGACGTGTTACTTGGTAGTGTCTTGGTGAAGTGAAGTTGTGCAGTTAGTAGTAACATGAAGTTGTGAAGTGAAGTGAAGTGTTGTGAAGTAGTATGGTTAGTATTTTAGTCCTCAAAATACAAAAGATATGATAGATCGGTGTAAGCTTAGTTGTGTATGGTTTTCTCCGCCTAAAGGGAGCTTGTTGACTAGTGAAGTAAATCTCAAGTTGGGTACTCGGGGAGTGGAGTAGGGCGAAGAGGTGCTTCGTGACCGAACCACTATAAATCATCGCGTTGGTAAAGGAACATTAAATCCGTTTATGGCTGGTAGTTTGCCAAAAACTACAAAGCCAACTTAGTTGGATTGTTGCTGAAAGGATGTTGCTGTTGAAGGCATGTTGCAGAAGGATAGCAAAAGATGTCAAAGATTATTAAAGATCAAGATCAAGATTTGACAAAGTGTTTGGATACATCCTCCAAGAACTTAAGAAGAATAAACCAAAGAAAAATGAAGTTAAACGAGTTCAACAATCATGTTTAGGGGAGGATTATTGGGAATTATACATTCTTAACTTAGTACCGTTAGTTCTATACTTAGTTCCGCTAGTAATAGTTAGTACTGATAGTACAAAATGTTAAGTACAGATCAGATAGTTAGTACCGTTGGTAGAAAATAGTTAGTACCGTTTAAGAGATATGTATGAGATATCGTAGGAAATGATATGTATTATCATTTATGCATTTTGTAAGTTTGTTAGGGTTTATCATTGGTCTATAAAAGGAACTCTACGGCATTAGAGAGAGTAATACAAGAACAACTCATCTCATATAACCATATCTCATAGTTAGTAATCTGTAATCACTTTAACAGATTAATAGAAATTAAAGTTTAGTTTTTCATCGTTCTTCTTAGTACTATTGTGTAGATTCCGCATATATAATTAGTATTCATAGTCAGTGTTTCTATATAGTCAATCTGTATTTATACAAGTTGGCTATCACCCTTAGCAGGTTGCAAAGATCTGTTCAGTTTGGGACTCACAAAGTCTACTTTCGTTTAAAAATACTTCCAAGTATTTATTCCAAACTTAAGTAAATCAAAAATGCAAAATACTTCATAGTGGTCAAAAATTTGTGTGTCGTTTTGACGTAAAACTTGTATTTTACCTTTTCCTTTGAGTCAGGCATTTCTAGTTGGTATACCTTTAAAAAATGATGTAATTAACTTTTCAAAAATATTAAAATTGGTTAGTTTTTGAAATTGGGAGGAAACTAATTCATTTTCAAACAAAACCGAGCTAAGTATACATTATTGTATCTAATACACAAAACGACGACAAGTACTTTTATGTGTTATGATATATGATTATGTGCATTTTTTTGTGTCTTAATTTTGTTAATATAAAATATTAAATGATCGTAGCTATTTGAAATTTAGCTAATTGAATATCCAAGCACATGTTCCATGTACACTATTCGTTTGTAGCCAGTTTTTTGAATTATGTCTAACTAGAACTTATGCTAGATTTCTTGCATTAAAATGACGAAATTGTTCTTGCATCGCATATAGGCATAGATCACTTAATTTACAAATGTTACATAAACATATTATAAATCTTTTCGAGTATGGGAATATACTTAGGAATAAGAGTTCAATAACTTATCAAGTATATTATTAAATGTGTTAAAACTAGTCACCTAAATATTTCCAATGATTTAATCTATTTTCAACAACACGTTTAAATATTTTCAACAACTTACCTTGTTTGACCTTAGGTTGTTTAAACAAGAGAAAATGGATCATTTTAATATAGTAGTATTTAAGTAAAAGAAAATGTATTTTTAAACTATGCGTGTGTTTGAATTGATCCAACATAACACACCTAATTTTATTTTATATAGCATTTTACAAGAGTTGTGTTTAATAATACTTATGATTTGTCGAAAGTGTGCACATAGTACGTAACAATAAATAGTCTTTCACATAATCAAAATATATAACAATCATGAAGCAATAAGTTAACTTTTCATCATTCATTAACCTTATTCTCATAAATAATCTTAGGATTAATGAAACACACTATTAAAATATTTATTTATTTTCTTTTAAATGAGTGTTCGTTAGGGTCAAGAAAGATCTCGAGTATATATCGATTCATTATTTAAATTATGGTTGATATATTTATCAAATCTAATTGACAAGTTTTTTTTAGTATAGACATGAAATTGGATTCTTAATTGTTTAGCTTCAAGACTATATCAATTATCAATATATAACAAAAGATATTATCTTGGATCTACATACTCAATCACACTAGATTGATATGAAAATAATTACATCTTTTTCTAGATGAAAAGAATATGCATCGGATCATAACTCACACTTGTGTTGATGATGTCATATTGAGTCTACTTGTCCAATGGTTGTGTTCCAAATATTAGACTAATATGTTTTATACATGCATAAAATACACAATGAAGTAGGATTGACGACTTGAATGTTTCACCCGAAATATGCAAGCAATTTGCATTGCAATGCAATTGGTAAATTTCCGAAAAACCAAACACGAGCAAACTAACAATATATGTAAACTTTGCTCATACAACATAAAAGCACAACTCAAAGCTAAAATTCACTTTTAACTAAATTCTCAAATAAGAATAATATTCTTGTTTATTCACCTAGGATAACATGATGTTTGAGAAACATTATGTTTAAAGATTTTATGGACTTATCGTATTAAACGATTGATAAAGGATAACATATATCCTATGCATTTTATTTTTTTCTCAGCATAAATGGTTGTGTTACAAGAAAATACACTACATATAATTTGAAAAATATAAGTTATTAGAATTAAAAAATAACCTATCAAAATATGTATCAATGCATAGACAAGTAAAAATACATTTATTTAATTATGATATACAACATTGATAAGAATAATAATTTTAGAAAATCATATTTGTTTAAAAAAAATATATGTCTCTTTTCAATCATTTATCATTAAAGAATCACAAACTCAATTAAGATAAATAATATTGATGAGATTTATTTTACATGACATGAAGTGGAGAATTCTTAAAACACTCTCAATATAACATATTTGTCATTGTCACAAATAAGCACATCTCTTGGTCGTGTTTAGCCTGAATTGAGCACCACTAGTGATAGTCTCATATTCATTCTCTAATTTGATTAAATGGCTCTTCCTAAATATGCCTAATGATAGTCTACATCGATAGACTTTGTATATCATTAGGAGTACACACTAAGCACGTAGAAATTAGGTTTTTCCTTAGTCAATCTAGACACAATGCACCTCACATATGTGCTTTAATGTTTCAAGATGATTACTTGTTCACATGTAATGTAATTATATGTATTCGTGATCTTGATGCTCAATGTTTAATTGCTTAGATATTAAATTCATGTCCACTATAAAAGCATTTGTCTTTTTCTAGCAATTTAGATAAAATATTTCTTAGTTTATCTAAATGACACATGCTCCTAAATTCTAAATGCTAACATGTCTAACACTCCTCCAAGTAGGTTTGACAACTTAAATATTTCATCTGAAATATTCAAGTATCTTTAACTTGCGATCGCAAACGTTAAAGGTCATATCCGAAAGTTCATATTCAAGCCTTTTAACAACACATGTTAAAATGCTCTTCCTAAAGCTAAAAGCTTACATCAACCTTCGTGTGACAAAGGTCTTACGAGTTTCTACATAAGTGATTCGTAGCATCTTTAATATACACACCTTAAGACTAAGTACTTTCACGTCCGTTAGTCTTTTCCATTCCCTTAGGAATGTCACGATGGTTTATCGTCATGCTCACCTCATACACAATGAGGATTGAACATTATCCATCGATCTTAGGATAGAAAACTCATCATAATTTGTCATCATTTCCTTCGCGACAATGTCCAAAAGGAAATATCTTCATCAAAAAAGTTTTGTCGGAAGACAACATCGCCGACATCCTCACTAAACCACTCAAACGTGAACCTTTTTAAGTCTAGGTCTAGGAATGATGAAACAAATCTCATAAACATGTCATTCTCATTTTAATAGTCTTGTTACTATTAGATACATTCCGATAAATCTCGACAACTTAATCATTTCATCCGAAATGTTTAAGCATTTTTAATTCGCGAAATGCAAATTAAAATGTCACTCATTGTTCATGTCTAAGTCGTTTCACAAAAACCTTTGTCACGCCTCTATTATTATATAATTGGTTAATATCTTCCATTCCACATTTTCGCTACACCTTTAAGACAAAAAATTTCCCCCCTTCGTACCTCGTCGTGTGATTGTTCTATGAACATTCACAATACTCGAGAAGAGCTACATAACTTCGCGGATGAAGTTCATCGTATGCTAACCGTCATCCGTCATGACATTGTCAAGCTCATCGCTTCCGTCGTTATTTCTCTTCACCTATTCTTTTTATTCCATAATTTATGTCCGGATGAGCACGAATTAGAAAGGAAGGGAACATATATCCTTTAACCAAACACTCTCAAGACCTCACATAGTGATCTTATTTCACTAGAAAACCATAAGATACACTTCTACTATACACTTAAACCTCATAATTATTATCACTCTTGTTAGTGATCACTAGTTCTAGTACATCCCTAAATCACCAAAGTGAAATGAAAAACCGAGTCATCCTTACTACTATCAACCTCGAGTCATCCACCTAGTCATCTTCACAAGAAGATTCACCATGTAACCATTCCCCACAAGTGAATTTTGTAATGAAATGAGTCTCATCCTCATATCCTGACACTCATAAGCATGTGTGCCTATATTGTCAAAAGTCAAGTGAATTTCGTAATGAAATGCGTCTCATCCATTCATTTCCACTGTTTAACAAGTGAAGAACACAAAGAAGATATTCAATCTTTAAAGTGTTGTTGAGTCATCACAATATCGTGTCTTTCATTTGTTCATTTCCGCTTTTGAGCAAGTGAAGAACACAAAGAAGATATTCAACCTTTGTTCATCAACATTAACAACCAATAAAACACCCAACAAACCTATAGTCAACACCTTCCCTTTCCATTCACGCTCATCCTTCTT
>BQNB010029687.1:39892-55540 GCA_026074375.1 Tanacetum coccineum
TTTGATTGTATAAGTTATTTTTGAGTTGAGTTAATGGATCCATCATATATTCTTATATCTCATTGTCATTGTAAAATGAGTAAACTGCAAAAAACATCTCTGTGGTTTGTAGTTTGTGACACTAATCATCTCTAACCGATACTATTAGCACTAATTATCCCTGAGTGGCCAAATGTCCGGCAAAAATATCCATATTGGGGATGATTTTTGCAAAAAATTAAAAAAAAAGTTTTGCAAAATTCATCCCTCTAGGGATGATTTTTGCCGAATGTTTCACCACTCAGGGATGATTAGTGCCAATAGTATCGGCTAGGGATGACTAGTGCCACAAACTACAAACCATAGGGATAATTTTTGCAGTTTACTCTTGTAAAATATATTATTCCCAAAACTATGTTTACCTATATAATATAGGGTGTCAAATGGGTTGACTCGACCCGACCCGAACCCGATAAGACCTTATTGGGTCGGGTCCAACTAATCTTATCGGGTCAACCCGATAGCCTAATAGGGTCGGGTTAGGGTCTTAGTTAATTTTTATCGGGTTATCGGGTCAACCCGATAAACTCGATAAAAAATAGTGACATGTTAACAAAACATTTTTCGAACAAAAGCTTCTGTTTATCAACATACTGTTAGCAGGCTTATGTTTGTAGGCTCGGCCCATGTAGGGCTTAGGGTTATCTTTGTATTACTTGTATTTATACTCGACACTTTGTATGGTTTCATAATCACTATACACAGAACATTGTATCATCCTACATGGTATCATGAGGGTTTCTCAGATCCTAAAACAACTCGCTTCCGCTTGTTGTAACCTTTTCAATCACAGTATTTGTTTTACCGATTATTTCTCGGTGGTTTCCCGTTTCTCGACTAAGTTTAGTCGACGTTTCTTGGCTAAGTTTAGCCACGTTTTACCGATTGCAGTTTCAGTCGGTGTTTTGTTTATGGTTTTCATGTTTCTCCCACGCAAACCCCACACACTTGCTACTGTTTCCACTGTTTCTTTTTTTTACAAACCCTAACTACTTTGAGCCCTAAAATCTACAAACCCTAAAAACTACAGAACCTACATACTACCCACTGTTCCGCGCAATACGACTCGATCAAACAAACTTGACAAAAAACGACAACCCACCCCCCCCACACCGGCACTTACCTTTTCGGATAAACTCATGGCTATATCATTTATCCACTTTTGTTCCCGAAAAACTTGATGTCGATGCATGAATTATCCCTCGTTGGTGTATTACTTTTCCCCATCTTGTCATTGATATGGGATTTTGGATCATTTGTTATCCGTTTGCCTCTTCATCCACTTACAAAGACTCCTACATCCAACCACCTAAGGATGCGGAATGGACCAAGATTTAATTTCAATAATTAGGTCTGGATATTCTCCACACTGCTCCATCACTAAGGAAGACCCCCGTTTTTTTATTGGTTGATCTTAACCATCATAAGGACATATATTGAGGCGCTATCATTCAGACAACAAGCGCCGCCGCGTGCTAATGGCTTTGAAAGCCGAACTACGACAACTGAGCATGGGGATTTATCTATAGACGGGTATTTTTCAAGATAGAATCTATTGTTTCGGTTCTTAATGGTCTTGTTTCTCACCACTCTTACGAATGATTATGTTGTTACTTTTCGTGCTTGAAGGTTTTATTTCGCACCAACCGCATGCCCATTAACTCCCGTTGAGCACCGGCCATACTCCACTAGTGACGTACCTACACCCGCCGACAACACCATCCTACACCACCTACAACCTCCTCACCACCTACAGCCTCAGTCTGTAGCCTCAAATATGTACCTGACATGCACACCGCTCCTACTAATGATCCCCCAACCGTGTCAATTATCCCATGGTCACACTTACTCGTGTCGTGACTACTCGTCCTAATCCTCGTTACGCTGGTCCCATAAAGTGTCTACTATCTCTCCCATACCTCGGGTCTAATAAAGAAGCGTTAAATGACCCAATGGGCGAAATGCTAATGTTTGACGAGTATAATTGCACTATGTTAAAAATAAAATCGTTTGGCTAGTGTAACCTCGATCGGAGGGGTGCAATATTGTATGTTATGTGGTTTATTTCTGCCATAAGATTTTGGGCTGATGTCACACATAGTCTTTCTTCATACACCATTATTATCTGCCACCCTTGTCTATTGTGACAATGTTAGTGCTATATATATGACTACTAATCCTGTTCAACATCAGCGGACCAAACATATTGAGATTGATATACACTTTGTTCGTGATATGGTTGCTCGTGGTCAGGTTCGTGTCTTCATGTACCATCTCGTTACCAGTATGCTAACATTTTCACTAAAGGACTACCGTCTGCGCTTTTTGAAGAATTTCGTACCAGTTTGAGTGTTCGGCCATCTCCCGCCCAAACTGCGGGGGGCGCATTAGTCAATATATTTGTTATTAATCTATATTAGGCCCATTAGTATGGATATCATTAGGCCTAAGCTCATAGTCTAGAATGTTCTCTTGTATCATATATATAGTTTGGTTCTTATCAATAATAATCAAGCAAATTACAAAACTAACAAGTAGTGGTTAGGGGTTTAGGGTTTTTGATATAGATATTAAATTTTATGTATATATCACTTGTAATATTATACCTAATGTCTAGGGGTTTAGGGTTTTTGGTATAGGGTTTAGTGGTTAGGGGTTTAGGGCTTGTTTAGGGCTCTTTTGGTATAGGGTATTAGTTGGTTAGGGGGAGGGGTTTAGGGTTTTTGCATAGAGTTAGTGGTTAGGGTTTTAGGGTTTTGGTATAGGGTTTGGTGGTTTGGTGTTTTAGGGTTTTTTGGTATTAGGGCGTTTGTAGTGGTTAAGGTTTAGGGTTTTTGGTTACTGGTTTAGTGGTTAGGGGTTTTAGGCGTTTATGTATGGTTTTAAGTTTATATATTATTATCACTTGTGATATTAAATATAGTGGTTGTGGTTTAGAGGTTTTTGGTTTAGGTTTTGTGGTTATGGTTTTAGGGTTTTTGGGTATTATGATTCTTGTTATTTTTTTTGGTTAGGGGTTTTTTTAGGGTTTTGGTATTAGATTTTAAAGTTCTATGTATATACATTGTGATATTATACCTAGTAGTTAGAAGTTTAGGGTTTTTGGTATATGGTTTAGTGGTTAGGGGTTAGGGTTTTTGTTATAGATTTTAAGGTGTATGTATATACCACATTGTGATATTATACTTATGGTTTGGGGTTTTAGAGTTTTTGGTTATGGTTAGTAGTTAGGAGGTTTTGGTTTTAAGGTTTTTGTATAATATCAGTGCTAGATAACATATGAAAACGAAATAAATCGTCTGAAAACGGCCAAAAACAGACAAAAACATGCGAAAACGGTCGAAAAATAGACGAAAATGTGCCAAAAACGGACAAAAACAGAAAAAAAGTACAAAAACAAACGGGAAACGTAAGCAAAAGGGACTGAAACATATGAAAAAACGGATGGATACGTCTTGAAAACTGACGGAAAGGAAAACGAACGAAAACAAAAGATAAATCGTAAGAAAAGATGCGAAAAAAAAAAAAAAAAAAAAAAATTTTTTAGGGGAACAAAAACGTGCGAAGCAGACGAAAAGCTGCGGAAAAATGGGCGAATGCGTGCGAAACGAGAAAGCGTAGCGAAAATAGAAAAGCGGTTGGAAAGCTGAAAAAAAACGCGCAAAAAGCTGACGAAAAAACGCTGCGAAGCTGACCGAAAACGCGCGAAAGCTGGCGAAACGCGCGAAAGCTGACGAAAACTCGCACCCAAAGCAGGCGAAAAACGCGCAAAAGCTGGCGTAAACGCAGCGGGAATGCCGACGGAAAAACAGGAATGCGGATAATGAGAAGCGTGTGCGAAAACGTATGAAAACGTGTGAAAACGTAAAAAAAGGTCCAAAAACAGGCGAAACATGTGAAAATGAAAGAAAACGTGCGAAAGCGGATGAAAAAAATAAGAAAATTTGTGAAGACAGACGAAAACGTGCGGAAACGTAAGAAATCGTGCGAGAGAGAAACATAAGAAAACGTGCCTAAGAACGTCTAAAAATAAAAATCGGGACCACACGGGGTAAAACGGAAATGGGGGGGAATCATATAAGCGCGAAAGCGTACGAAAACGGACGAAAACGTATTAAACCGTATAAGAACGTAAAAAAACGTAAGAAACGTAAAAACGTAAAAAAAAAACGTACAAAATGTCAAAAAAGTCAATTAATTGCAATTTGAGCAAGATTTGACAACTCTACAAATAATGAGAGAGTGGTTAGTGTGAGTTTTAGTAAATTTACACTTTTGATCCTCCATGTTTTTTTAATCTTCAATTTTGTCTTTTTAATCTAATGAAATGGATGATATAGATTAATCCCTTTATATGTGGGTTAAAACTTGTCTTCAAAATAACTTACCTCAATAATTAATAGGCTTTTTGAAATGATTTTGTAAACATGATAGTTTCCTACCATATAAGTTTAACAAAGACATTATTTTTCAAAAGATAGTTAAGAATAGGATAAGGATCCTCTCATGTTCATTTGAACATGAGAGGTAATGTTCTGCTTTATGTGATTGTACATTTGATTAAAATAATCAAATGTACAATCAGTAAAGTGAACATTACCTCTCATGATTAAATTATAAATTAACATGCGAGGATCTTTTTCATTAAAATATTATAGTTTTATAAGAGGAAAAAGAGACAAAATAATACGGAAAAACTAAAAATTGTTGGCTAATAGACAATAAGAACTACACAATCGATTGATAATCTTGTTTGGAAAAGAAAAATAATCGGGGAGATATCATTGTTTAGAAAAGAAATAGTAAGGAGACAAAATAATAAGTAAAGTGGTCCATTTGTTCACTTTTTATGTAAAGTGATTAAAGAGAAAGTGCATTAGCTTTTTGTCTCTTTCAAAATTGGATATAGGGACATGAAAATACCAAAGAATTTTTTTTTTTAATGTTTGTTTCTAACTTTGTAACCATAGTGGAGGAGTTGCACAACCACTTGTTGTGAATAAGTGGAATTGTATATGTATGTACTACGGAGTACTCGTATTTTTCAGAGAATTTGGGCATTTGAACTAGCTTGGAGTATTCTCTCAGACAATTTGGGCATTTAAACTTATTTAACGTGTTCATAACTCCTTAGGTACATATTTTGGGATTGGTCGGGAGGTCAAGAGGATATATATAATTTATATTATATATTTATATATATATATTTATTATATTAAAGACGGTTAAAAATAAAAAAACAAATATTCTTGAGAAAAATATATATTTGTCTTTTTATTTGATCTTTATTATATATATATATATATATATATATATATATATATATATATATATATATTATTTTTTATATTTTATACTATATAGTAGGGAATCCAGTGAAGAAGTAAATAAATAAGTAGTGGTAGAGAAGTGAACTAAACCAAACAGTTGAAGATTACCACGACTTGCAATTAGATGCATTTTTTTATTATTTTAAGATGCACCATTTTGATTTTCGAACGTTTAATTTGATGACTGTAGATTGTGGCAAATTGATTTTCATGATTTTGGATCATGTAGAGGAAAAAATAAAAAACAAAAGAATAAAAATGAAATGCATCATAAAATACGTATATGCATCTAACTAGAAGCTAGAAAAACACAATTATGAGGTCTTATAATGCATATAAGATTATAGAGATGCATCTAATTTAAGTCGGTGCATCTCGAATATGCGGTTATAGTTACTTCTTATGCTTATTATTTTAAGAAAACTTCTTTATTTAATCCTAACTAATAAATAATTATAACCCACCTATGTATATATATATTTTGTATTCTTTATATATATGTAAATATATATTTATGTTTTATGTAGGGTGAGTTTCTTTTAAGGAAAATGTAATATATCAGACTGCGAGAATCATTCTATTAACCAATCAGAATTTTTTTATATTTATCTTTTTTATTAATTCAAAAGGGTTAATAGTAATGCTTTATTATTATAATTTTTGAATTTTTTAATAAAAAACTTTTTGTTGTTCCTTATTTTTTTTAGGTATATTTTTATAATTTTATTTTATATGTTTGTTCTTTCAAGCCATGCATGTTTTAAAAGGTAAGGTGCATATGTGGTTTTTTCAAATAATGATAAATTTACATGTGTTTTTAGTGTATAATTACTTAATACATTAATGTGTTTTGCTAACAAATATTTGATACAAGTGCATGAAATGGGGGGGGGGATAAAAAAAATGTATTTTTTACATGTACCGAATAGTTAGAGATACATACTTTTGTATACATGTGCATAAGTTTAACAAAACTCATCATGTAATTTCTAACTTTTTTCCAAACATAAAACAAAAACATTATACACTCAAAAATACATGTGCACTCTTCATATTGCTCATCATACTCATCTTACTCAAGGTAAAAATACATGTGCATTTGAGTTCCTCCATATGCCCTTATATATACGTACTCGAGATAGTTCATGTGAACTTGTATCTCTTTAATGCACTTGTGTCTTTACTCTTTATATCATTATCATAAGTATCTTCTTGCTAGATAATATGTACAAAACACATGCGCACTCTTTATATTTGTCATGATCTCATCAATCTTATAATGGGACTCGTTGATGAAGTGTTGAACACCCTGAAAATAATAAATATTATTATCTTATATCATTAAAAAGTAGCTAACATATATGCATAATAAAAAAATCATATGTGTATAGTTTTATTAAAAGATATGCCTACCTCAAACAATGTACCATATCCTTTTCATTAATTTTTATACTACCAAAAAAAACATCTTTTTCATTAATTAAATAATACCAACCAAAAAACATATATGCACCATTTTCTCCATTCTTCATTATTAATTTTTTATATCATTTTAAAAATATTAATATCTTATTTTAAACTAAATCCTAATCTTAAAAATGGTGCCTAATAAATTAAATAAATCTACATTTGATCTAATATAAACGTACCTCCATTATCAAGATTTGTTGTAAAAACAATTTCATGCATACAATTAAAAGACCATGATTTCAAATAAATACAGACCATACTACCTATATTTTTTTTTTTTTTTGATCGGCAAATGGAAAATTTTTTATTAAAAAAATGCTAGAAAGAAACTTAGCAGACGATATACACGCAAAAACGAGTACCAACAAACAAAGAACGAATAGGAACAGCAAAATTACTAACGAAACGAACTGCAAAACAACCAAAGGCGTCCCTTTAGAATAAGAAGTATCCACACCATGCGCCAACTGAATTAACTCCCGATGTACGAAACGAACACCGAGGCATCATTACCAAAAAGCGATCTAAACCGGCATTCTTTGTTTGTCTCGATATTGGCATTATGAAGAGAAGAATAGCTTCTTTAAGTTGTCATAATAACTCCAAATCTGTGAAGATCGCTAGGAAAATATTCTTTCCTCGAACGTTTTAGTTGCGCGAGGGGAGGGAGAAAAACCCGTGTATATTTCCCATTGGGGTCTCTATAGCTCCACGTTTATCAGAATCTATCTCGTCAGACTAGTTAGAAGGAGCCAATATAATCAATCCACCAAGAACCAGACTCAGAAGCAATATTTAAAATCATTACCCGGGGTGTAGGATGGAGGCGCAATGATGGAGTCTTTTTCAGGGGAAACATATAACTGCAGTAACATCCTCATTATCATCATTGGTTACATTACACAATCACTTGAGAATGGAACTACAAGAATCTCACCAGCATCATCTTCCAAATCTTTTCCATGCAATCCTTTATTAACCCATCATATACAAGTACTGAATCATCACGAATATCGCCTTTCTTCAAAGGAGTCCCAACAAAGATCACTTTCCACCCCCAACGAACATCCCTCCTCTCGCATAACCTGACTAGAATGGCGACGCCGATCATTGTTAAATTCTTAGGGAATTGGAATCATATACTATCGACATCCAAAATGCTCCTCATTTTCCAACTTTCATCCAAACTAGGACCCATCATGCATTCCTTCCTTTCCAGGAGTGGGAGGATTAGACTCGGAAATTGACCTCCATCGATTCAATATTGGGCGCCCATTATGCAAACTCTAGTAGCGCTAATACGATAAGTCCTGATTACGATTATGAAAACTATAAAAGACCTATATCACACGATGTAAAGACCTCTGTAAGGACACAAACCTTCCAATGAGCTATTGGTCCATCACTTATCCATATCCGGGTAAACACGCTGCTTCCCCACCGGACCACCAACTTCTTATAAACCTCTGGAGCCATGATTGCCCAATGGCGACCCCACCAGGTCTATCCAAACACATCTTTCATCATGGAATAAAACGTGTGAAAACATCATTTGAACTCAAAAAAATATCTCTTTACGCCTTTGAAGTCTTGACTCGTTTCCACTTGATCCATAGAGTCGAATTCCAAACCAACCAACGTTTCCCCCAACATATCGAAGACCAAACATCATCGAGATCCCTCAGACGACTTATGTTTTAGAAGCTCTGAAATTGACACTTAAATCTTTAACTTTAGCAAGAATACTACGCTCTTTACCATACAGTGATGCCTGGTGTGTCAATACAATGATCTTACCGAGATCAGACATCACGCTTCAATTACCCGCTTCCTTATATACCTTGTTACATCTGACACCCCCACGATTCTGTCAGCATTTACTTGTACCGTTATTTGCCGACATGTCCATGATTTGTACCAGCGAACGCTTTAGCATCACGACGTTAAAGATGATAAAATATTTTCGTTGATACTACCAGAAATTGAGAGTGGAACCTCCACTGGGTTTGCCAGTCCCCAGGGAACGTTCAACAGGTCTATTATATGTTCGACCATACTTCGCCACCATCGGCAAATAAATGTAAAACCACCCATCCGATGCCGTTCGTTTAGATTGAAACTAACTGGATGATATTTCATTGAGTTTATAAATATCGTACAAAACAAAATCGATGACCGATTTGGATCTCTTTTGCAGCTATGTAAAACTTGATCCACAACACCCATTTGTTACAAATATCCCAATGATCTTGGACCGACGCTATTCCATGGGTTATTAGAAACAATGATTGATTGAAACGGATCTTTGTTCCTCATCGATAATTAGGAATGGGAATTTGTTGGGATACCTTTGTTACCGTTGCTCTTGACGACGATTATTATCGAGATGATCGTTCCTTTTGCGTTCCTGAATAATTATTAGTTCGAGTGACTGTGCCTTTGTGCCATCGTTATTTAACACAGAGTAGCCATTAAGATCCGAAAAATAGGAATGAAAACACCTATCATTGGTCGAATTTGTTATTTCTTCTTATTTCGATTCGAACGGAAACCAAAGCTATGTTATCACCACTTTTTGTTCGATCTTACTACATATATGAATTAAGAACATTGTGACTGATCAGTAAAAACATGCGGGTTGATAGGCATATTATATATATATATATATATATATATATATATATATATATATACTAAATATATATATATATATATAAATATTATATATATATATATATATTATATATATATTATTAGATATATCTAATTCTTGATTAAAATATAAAAAAAAGCAAACCTTAAAAGGAGCTTTAGAAACCGTTAATTGCAAAGTAGATTGAAGACCATGACTCGTACACATAGACGTAAACACACCATCTTCCACCACTATATACAAAAAAAAATTATCATCATCATTACAGGACCTTATAAAATCAAACATAAACCAATAAATCACAAGGTCATCTTTAAAAGCTAACACCTACAATATTAAAGCACAAGAATATCACCACCAATTCAACAAAACCCAATCATTATTCTATTGTGTGATTATCGTACCAAGACTATGGGAAATCTAGAATAAAACATAAGTTTACTTTGCAAAAACCATCATCGTATATATCAGAAGTTCAAGAAAAATTGATAAAAATCCCTTTAAGAAATAATAGTGTATTGACACTTTGTGGTCTAAAAGTGATTTGTAGCTAATCACGATTAAAATAAAGTACATACCATCAATTAATTCAAATTGGTTTAACAAATCAATATCAAATCTTATGATTTGCATTCGCCAAATTTAATTTATGACCACGTGTGTGTATCAAAATAAAAGAAAGCAAACAATATGATATAGAATAATAGGTACATATACTCGTTTTGTTTCACAACCATCGATCACATAGGACTTAAAAATTATAAAGTTAATAAACAACTATTATATCATACACCATATAGAATAGTTTTGATTTTGATTACCTGTCACCAACTTTTTCTGTATTACTGTATTTGTTTACAACATTTGGATTGACGATAGCATCTTCGAATTCTTCTTGGTTGATTGGTAGTACCTGTAACAGCGGCTAGGGTTTTTTTAGATGGAAATGAGAAGGTTGAAAATATAACTGATATTGATTGATCATGTATTATATGGGAAGTTAGATTCTGAAAGGTTTGATTAATGAGATTTACCAAATAATACCCCTCAACCAATTTATTAAACATTGCCTTGATTTTTTATTTAATTACCCATCATGCCATCAGAATTTATAACCATTTATTAGAAAATAGATGGCCCAGATTAGTTCTCGCAGTTCTGTATATATATACATATATATATATATACATATATAGTGTGAGGTTCTTTTCAGAACCAAATGAATGTACAGAACTGCGAGAACTAACATCAACCAATCAAATCTTTTTAACCATTTGTCTTTTTAATTTAATTCAAAAGGGTATATAGGTAAAATTACATTTTTATTTTTGAATTTTTAATAAAAAATGTTTTTTAGTTCTTAATTTTAGGATTTTTTTTATTTTATTTTAGTTTTTGAAATTTTTTTCCAGCTTGCATGTTTAAAGGTATGGTGCATATGTGTTTTTTTTTATTATGAGAAATTTACATGTGTTTTTAGTTATAATTGCTTTATACATTAATGTGCTCACAAATATTTGATACAAGTGTATGGAATGACAAAGACATGTGTTTTACATTTACTGTATAGTTAGAGATATTATACTTTAAAATACACGTGCATAAGTTCAAAAACTGATTATTAAATTTCTAACTCTTTTACAAACATAAATCAAAAACATTAAGACACAAAATAACTCTGTGAATTCGTTCTTATTGTCATCATGTCTCATTTTTTTTATTTTCATATTATTTACTATTTGCTTGAGCTTTAAAAATACACTTGTGCATTTGCGCTCATTTTATATGCCCTTAGTATATATGAACTCAAGTGAGTTCATGTGCCCTTGTATGTATTGCAGGCATTGTGTTCTTTTACTCTTTATTTCTTTATGATATTATCTTCTCTCTGGATAGTATGTACAAAACACATGTGCAATCTTCATATTGCTAAGCATACTCGTACCTGTAATCACAACCAATTAATAAATAAATTATTTAATCATAAACTAATGAAACACATACGCACAAATATACTCGTACATGTAACCACAAACAATTAATAGGTCATTTGCTCCATAAGACATATCAAAACTCACGATTTGATTGTTTTTCCACTGTCGTTAAATTGACTGAAAGAAAAAGTCACTTGTGTATATTAAGGAGTTATATACCGAGTTTGATCATGACAACAAAACATATCTTTCAAAAAATCAAACTAAAAACCATCGAATAAAACTTAAAATCTTACCTTAAGAAAGAAGAACACGGTGAGGTAGACACAAATTAAATTCGACGTCAGTTATGAGGCATCATGTGAAAGATCAAAATAGAATAACGTCATCATATTGTAGTGATGAATAAAAATGAACCAATAATTAAACACAATTAGTGAATTAGTATAATAACTTGCCAATATATAATGTATTAATGCATCACGTTAGGGAAAGCTTTGATTAATATATAGAATTGAAACTTGTTGAAACATTACGTATTGATATTTGATTTTGAATGAGGCTGTGAGCAATTTATAGAATGTAGGCGCAAGAATGAGAAAGAAAAACAGGCTATGACCTAATTTGATATTTTAATTGTCCCGATAATAAGTGGATGACCGGTTACCAAAAATAATAAAGACGAGATTCCTATAATACCCCTCCAACTCTTATTAATTAATTTTTTATCTTTCACTTTATTACATTTGTGCCACAAATGATTTTGACCATTGATCAAGTAATCTAAAGGTGAAAAATGGTTCTCACAGTTCTGTACATTTATTTGGTTCTGAAAAGAACCTCACACTATATGTATATATATATATATATATATTTGTTTATAACCTCATCAATATTATATTATATATATATATTTCAATAATGTTTGTTTATAACTTTCTAACAAAAATGTTGGTTGCTCATGGTCATTAATTTGCATTTTCATGGCTCGGTGTTGATCATATGAAAACGAGACATCATTGCGATAACTGAATATGTGTCTTAAATAAGATATGTGTTATCGATTTACCAGGACTCGTCAGATCATTCATCTTCTTGAAATGCAATGGTGTATAGGTCTCAGTTTCACTCGTTATTGCACGTCACCTTAATAATCTTTTGAAATAAGCTACCCAATATGTATATTGGATGTAATAATAATAACTTGGTCGGCAAAAATGTGTTAAAAAAGGGAAATATTTTAACTTTAATTTAGAGAAAGCAAAGCGATAAATTGTGTCGGGTGGCATTTAAGTACATGCATTTGACTGTTAACTTCAAACACTACATTGTCGGTACAAGAATGTCAACACTTGTACTGTTGTTGTCCTTGCATGTTCATGTACGGCTTTTCAGTCATATCTTTTACCAAAATTTCATGACACTTCTTTAACCACTGGCGAAGAGAAATGTTAAATAATGAGTCCTTGTTACAAATGTATTAATGAAGACACATGTGTAAACAAATGATATGTATGACCGATGTATCCTTTGTCATTGATGAAACTACAAGTTTCATCTTTTTCTTAAGCAAAGGGCAATCAATCTATTGCCGGCCCACTTAACCGATCGTAAGGACATGTAGGACGATGTAGCGTTTCAGTTTACATCAGAGGCGGAGCCATGTAGTAGGTAGGGGGGGCCGTTGCCCCCGATAAACTGGCGATTTTTTTTTTTAGTGCAAAAATTGTATTTTTATGGCCTTATTTTTAGCTTGCCCCCATTTTAAATCTCAAATTGCCCCCGATAAGGCTGCTTAAATATCAAAAAGCTATTGAAAAGCTACTAAAAGATGATAAGAAATTGCTAAAAGCTGCTAAAAAACTGTTAAAAACTACTAAAAAGTGCTAAAACGCTACTAAAAAGCTGCGATTTTTGAAGAAATTTTTTTTGCCCCCTATATGCCAAGATCCTGGCTCCGTCACTGGTTTACATGTTTGGTCTTTTTCTTACGCAACGAGTAATCGACCCATTAGTGGTGTCTCATTAACCAGTCTCACAATGAACATAAGGATGAGAGTTATACCTCAACTCCCTTGCTATGCTGCATGTCTCATGTCTCCCACGTATCATTAATTGGTCCATCATCCCGTAAACATAAGAAGAAAACAGCTAAAGAGAAAAGCTGATTAACATATATCATAATTTAAGACAATATTTATTAAGAAGAAAACAACTATTGAAAATAGCTGATTAACGTGTATCATGGGTATATTTGGCGACACGTAGCCGTACCAGGAGCAGTAAGTAGGAGCAGTTAACATTGTTAGATAATGAAAATCCTGTAGGTTATGAAAACAGCATATTCGACCTCTGATCTGACCCATACTTAGGATTTTTAATACAGGTCTCAATACGGCGTATCCTGAAACAAGAATACGGCGTATCGACTTCTTGTACAGTTTTCAATTTTAGTTTTTATTTTGTTTTCTAAACCGACGATTATCCGGAGATAAAATTGCATTTGTTTTCTTATGATCTATACAGGAACCTTCTGGACGATTGAGTGAATTTGATGCGCTTATTTTCTGGAATTCTATGTGTGTTGTAGTCATGCTGGTATTCATACGCTTTTACAACACACAATCTTGCGCATATACGCAACATGGAGGATCATACCGAGCAAATCTCAAGAGAGTTTTCTGTTCTAATTCTTTAATTTCCAGTTTTTCATGTTATATTTATACACCGAAGGCATTGTATATTTCAAGTGGGGGGAGGAGAATTAATACACTTACTTGTCCTTATTTTTACAAATAAATATGCCTAATTTATATCAAATTTAATTTTTTTTAGCATATTTTTATGAAATTATTAGTTACATGACCCGCACACATAACCCTTAATTAGAATTGTGAGGATTTAGTCTTATCCGTTTCCCAATTTTTACCCCAAATTCCATAAAAATATAAGTGTGCCGGTGACTGTAGTAACCTTTAAAACTTGGCTTGGTATATCTAATCGAGACCACAATAATAAGCACTATTTTTAATAGATGAAGTAAACTTTCTAAACTGGTAATTTTTTAGGATTACACAAAAAAAGCCTATACATATTGTGATATTAACTAACTACACTGGTTAGTTAACCCCCGTATAAACCTTTTGTTTACTCTCATTTTTACAGTAAAATACCCCTAGAAAAACCTGTTGAGCCATTTCTTTCTTTTCTTACACCAAATATTTGTTTCGTTACATCCTTACACCTTAGTCTACCCTGCAGATTAAGTCCTTAATCGGTTGCTAGTTGCTTTTGTGTAAAGTATTGTATTTTCTGTCGCAATGCATATTTTCTATCTATGGTTAGGTCGGGAAATTACACAATGCAATTGAGAATGTGAAAGTAGTAATTTTTTTTACTTTTTCGTGTAGTTACTACTTTCCCTAGTATGATCGAATATTACTTATTCAGATTTATCATGTTCGTGAAGGGGTGAAAAATACACCTTTATTCAGTTTATTGGTTTATGTTTAAAAAAAATAGAAAAATACAAAAAGAGAGAGAGAGAGAGAGAAAAAGTGAGGTTTGTGAGATAATTGGTTCGTCTAAGCTTAACCGATTCAATTATTTATGATGATCGATTATTCATTGGTACGTGTTATAAACCAATGATGTGAGGTTTTGTTGTATATTTTTTAGTTGGTCAAAATATAAACCAACTATGTATTTTTATGTATCAAGTGGTAGATATCGCTAATATTGTTGTATAGTATGTATATTATGGATAATTGAGAGTTGGATGTTACGGGAACACCAATTAAGGTTGTTTTCATGAGAAGCATGAGTTATCTAATTTATGTCTTTTTATATGTATGGTCGGGAAAGTAACTAGCAACACTGTTCCTTATCTATTTGGACTTAATCTATTTGTTTTCTTCTTTTTATTTAACACCAATTTTCCCATGACTAATTCCCAACCTTTGGTTTTACTCGAATGAGGGAGTGAGCAATCACATATGTCTCATTCATGGATTTGTCTGTGTATTTGTGATTTTGTCGCCCTTGTTGGTGTATTACTATTAGGAAAGGATTAGTTATCCCCTACTTTGTAACAATCCGTATTTTTGATCAATGAGCGACGTCATCTATTTTACTAATTATTTAATTTTTTTTTCTCTTTCTCGTACGCGTTTACTTTTATTTTTAATAGTTAAATCGCGTAAGTTAAAAATTATCGTTTAGC
>BQNB010029688.1:0-55538 GCA_026074375.1 Tanacetum coccineum
AGTGTTTTACTTTGTTATTTGATAATCTGTTTTTACTTAATTTGAAAGAAAAATGATTTTTAAGGGGTATTTTCAACTAGCAGTACTAACCTCAAGTTAGTACTGCTAGTTCACTTTCTTGGATTTCAAAGGTAGCAGTACTAACTAACACTAGCAGTACTAACTCCAAGTTAGTACTGCTAGTTCACTTTCTTGGATTTCAAAGGTAGCAGTACTAACTAACACTAGCAGTACTAACTCCAAGTTAGTACTGTCAGTTAAAACTGTTAGTACTGGTAGGCAATTTTAGCTTATCGGCTTATTATTTCAGCTTGTTTAAGATTTCTTCAGCTTTTTAGAGTAGATTAAGCTTATTTTAGTGTACTGTTTTCAGTAGAACTTATTTGTCTTTTCAAAATTACTTTAAGAGTTTATCAGTTTTAGTTTTCTAGCTTATTTATCATTATAGTCCATTCTGGTTGCTTATTCTTATGCTTAAGTGCTTATTTCTTGTTTAATTGTGTTTTGTTAACACTAGCAGTACTAACTAACACTAGCAGTACTAACTCCAAGTTAGTACTGTCAGTTAAAACTGTTAGTACTGGTAGGTAATTTTAGCTTATCAGCTTATTATTTCAGCTTGTTTAAGATTTCTTCAGCTTTTTAGAGTAGATTAAGCTTATTTTAGTGTACTGTTTTCAGTAGAACTTATTTGTCTTTTTAAAATTTACTTTAAGAGTTTATCAGTTTTAGTTTTCTAGCTTATTTATCATTATAGTTTATCCTGGTTGCTTATTCTTATGCTTAAGTGCTTAATTCTTGTTTAATTGTGTTTTGTTAAGGCTAGCAGTACTAACCTTTAGCTAACAGTACTAACTTATAACTAGCAGTACTAACTCCAAGTTAGTACTGGTAGTTAGTACTGGTGGTACTGTTGTTAGTACTGTTGTGTTTCTCTTGTGTAATTTAGCTTAATTGGATGCTTAATTTGCCTATTTAGATTTAGATTAGCTTATTTGTGCCTTAGTGTAAAAGTTTTAAAGTGTTTTTGTTATTCCTAGTTTTTATTCTTGTTCCAGCTTATTCTCTTTGCTATTTTTATGTGCTTTTGCTTATTATTATCAGTTTTAGTGCTAAATCATTCCCTGTGACATTCAAACACCAATCATCAATCGTTCTTCGATAATCCATTTCTAGCCTCGTTGGGACATAACGACCCGGGAACACTCTATACTGCTTCCGGTTTTCTTGATCTCGCGTGGTTTCGTCCCTTGGTGTATTTATATCATATATAGATAGGTTTTAAGGGGTGAGCTCGCGCGTAGTCATTTAAGCTTATCAAACTTAGCTTAAAGGACACAAGTCAATCAAACAGTACTAACCATAGTTAGTATTGCTTGTGCCAAACATCCCTTAATCTGTTTGAAAAATATTTTTAAGCTGAAAACATTTTTCAATAAGTTGTAAAAAGCTAAAACAAACCAAGATCTAATGATATTAAAAGCTTTTAATCAATTTTCAACCACAAATAAACACTAATCAATAAGCTAGAACAATAAGCATTTTTTTAGCTTTTTGAACATTTTTTATGAAAACTTAACTAAACTCAAAACAAATTATAAAACTCTTAAATCTAGAACAAATAAGCTAAATGAAGACAGAATAAGCACAATTAAAGATTAATAAGCAAGCAATAAGCATAGAATAAGCAGTGACAGAAAATAAGCTTTAAAATGGAATTTGGAACTTACACAAGCCTTTGCTCAAAACAAGGCTAACTCACGCTCATTAAGAGCTTATCAACAAGCTCCAGTCTATTTAGAATAAGCTGGTAAGGTCATATAAGCCCATCCAGGTTTGGCTTATCTTCCAAGTAAAGCTGAGGTTATTTAAGAGTGAGATTTGATTGAGTAGCTTATTCAGTTAAGCTTATTTAGGTATTAAGGAGCTTATTAGCTTATTAGGTAATATCATAAATCATTTTAAACTAGGTTTTCATAATAAGTAAAACAGATTTCCAAACACAGGATTAAAAGTGAAATTGTAATTTTATTAATAAGAAAAAGTTACAAGGCTTGAAAAGAAAATACAATTAAGCAAAACGTTTACAATAAGCTACTGAAACTAAAATAAGCTAAAACTAGACGCCCTTTGTGTGTGTGAGGCCTCCTCTATTTATAGCTGTGAGATGAAGGTTCTAGGCCCTTGAGACGCTCCTTATCAACCAATCCTGGCCCTTCAATCTTGATTATTCTCAACACAATATAATCTTGGCCCTTGATTTGATGCCACATCTCTCAACCAATCAATATGCTTGGGATTGCCAAGATGTCATTCAATTTACATCATTGCTTACGTCATGTGTCAAGCTTCTAAAAGGGATTGAGAGCGTGGATTGAGTGAATTGATTTTACCCGCCGCTAAAGCTTTGTTGCAGTTAAAATGAATAGGAGGGAGGAGGAAGAGAAACAGTAAAATTGGACCAATCGTTTATATAACTTGGGGTGTTGACCGGGTAGGGCTTGGGCTTTGGCATATGTATTTTGGGCCAGGAAGGGGTTTTGGACCAGGATAAGGTATTGGACTTATGGATTAATAAATGGCTTTTGATTTTAGGTTTATAAGCTAATGGGCTAACCCGACCCAATAAAATGGGTACGGGTTGGCCCTCTAAGAATGTAAACACCTTCTGCTTTGATTTTTCCGTGCTCTTTCCATTCCCGTGCTCAGTTTTGTCCTTATTGGCTTCGTTTTTGTCCTTTTATTTAATATCCGTACTTGCAAGACACAAATCACAAAATACATATATACAATGCATTTTTATGTCATTTTCGTTCATTATTGGTCTTTTTAGCTCGTTATATTTGGTAAAAGGTATGTGTATTTAAGCACATACCAGGTATGATAATGATCCCTTTAGTCTCAAGGTTATTTTGAAATCCTATTATATCTTATCTTGTCCAACTTGCTTATCAACTTAAATTATATAGTCATATTGGTACAGGTCGAAAGACCCGGTATGATCTATGTGGTTTTAAAGATTTGTCTATGATCTTTATCGTTTGTGCCGAGAAATCCACTTTCATAATTGATAAACAAATAAGATTTGATATACTATTAACTAGATTATATGAGTGACACATTTGGTCTAGTTAAATAAATATAAGTCTTGAGTTAATCAAGTTAGTTTGTGAGAAATGTTTTCTGACAAGAAAATCCTTTTTATAAACTAAGGTTCCATCTTCGTGGTCTAATCATTTCCAACGCTTACAAATTATTTGCAACTATCCAAGTGGTCATCTTTATTATCATTGGTAAAACAAAAAGTCATTTTCAAGTTAAAATTTATTTTCTTCCTGATTATTTAAACACTACTCAAATCCCTGTGGACGACCTGGTCTTACCTAAAAGTATTATATTGCATACGTGGATTATACTTTTACCCGTGTGTTTCCCTATAATAAATCGGTACTATCTGTCATTATAAATTTAAAGCTTTTGAAACACATCAGAAATCATCAAAGATCTACGTGAAGGATAATAAAATCCTTGTTCTATATTCAAAATTAAAGTTAGACCAATAACAAGTATGTTTCGTCTTCCTTTTTTTTCGATTTAAGAGACTCACAAATCAATTAACAAATGACCCTACCTGAGACACTCCAAAGGACCTTGAAGACCACTCTTGCTCGGGCTTTAAGATTCTAGGGTATTAGATTAATTAGCAGAAAGAAAAGAGGTGATGGATTGTTTGTGATTTGTATTATCAAAAAGGTTTGAATGCGTTTTTGATTGGAGATGGATGGCTGCGTTTTTTAGATTTGTGGTGACATAATATTTGCATGTGTATGAAAAAGGGATTAGGATTAAGTGGGATTGTGCAGATCTATTCTTTGGGAGAGAAGCAATGTAATGACTGCATTCTTTTAGAATGAATGAGTAATTAGGGTAATGAATGAATTATTAGGGATTAGAGTTACTTATATCCCTACCCCATTGACCAGTTACACAAATGAAGTTGGGCCAGGATTTTGATTTTTGGGTTGGTGACGTTTTGCAGTTGGGCCTACGCATAATTTTAGGTCGATTAGATACTTAATTGTTTATGGGCTGCATTGGATGTTGGTTGGGTTATACAATTTTGGGATGAGCTAATAATATTGGTTGTATATTATTTTGGGCTGTTGCTATTGGATTAGTACGGATATGATGATTGAGCCGGGTATAAAAACGCTATCATGACATGTTAGACTAGACGATGTTTATTCGTTAACGACATTCAAAAACAACATTTGCCATAGTTTAACGACATTCAAGAACAACAACACAACAAACACGATACATAACACTAAAACGATCCTAATAAGATTCACTAAAATGACAAACGGCTAAGGATTCAGATTACGATGACAAGTGATCATGAAGTTGATTTAGTATCCCTTATTTGAGATTAAAGTGGGTTTTACGAAGGCGTCTACTTATTTCATCATCGAGACTTCCTTCTATTTTCTACCCCTTTTCTTTAAACCCAATCTATCGATTGATGACTTGCTTGATCGTATACAGCTTATGATTGAAACTTGAATTGTCTAGTTTCCAGTAGTCGGGGTGGTTGGTTGAAGACATGGATAACTATCACTTGAAGGAGTTACATTGTAGTACTCAATGTCACACGCAAATGTTGATGTGGATAACTTCAAGAGGTTTTGTACTTCTTATAATTTTGATGGCGAGTATAGAGTACTTATAGATTTAATCTTGCACCGTTCTTCAGTCAACAACAATGCAAGCTTAAGTAACAAATTTGAGGGATTTTACTTTATTTGTAAGTTTGGTATATCGAAGTTACTTCAACATGTGGTCATAACAATAGCTGACAGAATACAAGGTTGGTAAGTTAGCCAGAGAGTTTAAAGGATGAGATGTAATCAACAATTCTCACAGGATATTATTGTGCTATTCCAAGACAATGGTACTTCACAGTCTAAGCAAAATTCTCAAATTTCTTCAACGACATTCACATACAAGACCTTGATTATACCAAGTTTTCTTGATTCTTGCTTCATCTCCTACTATGGTTTATGAAGTCAAGAGGGTAATGGTTCATTTGGATCTTAAGATTTGTGCTTAAGATACTAACTTCTCGTGTATATGTGCGTACACAACAATGATGCTTCTGAGAGTTCGAAACCATCATGGGGGGAAATGTGTACTTTGGTTACCATGTCAACTTCCAGGGGGAAGTAGTGTATAATACTTTACTTAGTATGGTTTATGAAGTATACTGCATACGTGAGAAGAATTGTTGCTGATTTCTCGCATGTACCCCCAAACGAATATTCACCAAGACCTAATGACAAGAAGCAGTAGTACTTGGTGTGGTTTTACTTCTATAAAATTTTGCTGTGCACGTTAATGACAAATAATAGATGGTTGAAGCTACATCAAAAGTTTCAAAATCTGCTCAAGATAGGGATGTTGGTTTGGGGGGAAGTTGATTCAGAAACTTTGCTAAAAAGGAGTCTATGAAGAAAGCTTTTCAAGACATGCTGCATGGATTGGGGGAAGTTAATCCAGCTCATGCATACTACAATGGTTCCAGAACAAGTAAAGACAATGAAGATCCAAGCTGGAGTACAAGTTTCAAGACTAGGAAACTCTAAAGACATCTTTAGCTTTGGAAGTGTTTTGGAAGACTTTATTTTATTGTAATTGTACTTGTTAGGAATGTTGTAAGTAATTTCGTATGTCCACGTATTGGGGGAAAATTGTTAGCCTTAAAATATGTCGACTTATACGGAATTACAATAGTTTAGTTAAAGTGTGACACATAGGGACTAATAATGACTAGTTAAGATAGTTATGTGTCACTAGAACTATAAATAACCCCTCCACACTTCCATAGAGGGGTGAGGATTCATTATTGTATTTTTCTCATAAGAAGTGTGTGTGTTTTCTCTCTTCCAAGCATACACACATCTTCCCTTTTCTCTCTATCAATCTAACATGGAAACTTACTTGTTTAATCCTCCTCGACCTTCAGATCATGTCAAGTTAGTGATATCTTATTGTTAACAAGTAAATGTCGGTAACCCGTAATCACTTACACTTCATATTCGAATACAAGAAAATAAGCTAGAAGATGAGAAGAAAATAGGAAGAAGTTTTAGAGGGAGAAACAAGAGAGATAAAGTAGAGAGAAACTTGGAAGATTATAATATTAGCTTGAAAGAGAATAGACAACCAACACCCTTTTCCTTGGTGGAAAAGGGTTTATATACCCATACACATAAGTTAGGATGTGTAGGGCTTTGACACGGACCAGGCTCGAGATTTGCTTAGGCTTGGACTCGCAATACGTATAATATTAGCTTACAACATTACATAACTGAATGACCAAGACCTAATATTTATAGTGAATGAACTTCATTGTTTGACTCAATATATTGAGGCTAACAATCTCCCCTGAAGTGAGTTTATTGTGACACTCCTTCATGAGATCAATGAGATTGCTTTTGTCATTAAGCTCTTATGATCTTGGTCTCTGTCTTCATTGTAGGCTTGTTCCTTCATGCTATGTGATCTTTGATCTTGATCCTTTGTCATCATCTTTTGACTTTGTCTTTAGTTTTGAGATCTTTAATTCTTTTTCCTTGAGATCCTTACCATCTTGCAATCTTATGTCTTAACCAACATGCTCATACTATGCATCATCTTGATAGCTTTCTAACAATCACCCTTGATAGACTTGATATTTTAAATGAAGATTTTGTATATCAGAGCTTGTGGAAGTCTTTGTCTTTTAGTTTAAGCTTTCTTGATTCTTGAATCTTGATGCTTATATTATGTCTTTGTAGTTTTAGCATGAGCATGTGGTAATGAATCTGACTTGGCTGGAATGAGGTGTCTACATCTCCATCTTTATATGAATCATGAAATAAAACAGTCATCAATAAACCTTGTGGACGAATATGACTTTGTCATTCGCCTGGATTTGGTTAGATTAACCTCTGGATCTGTGAGGACCAACCTGTGATCAGGTAGATTCAATTTATAAGAATCTCCTCGACAGGATTTCCAGCTTTAAGTGTAGGATCCTCTAAGACAAATGTATTAGGTTTACCATGCTTGCATGTTCTCAATATCAGAACGTCTCAAAGCAGACAACACGATATGAGTAAATCGGTTAGTTACTATCTTACCGATTGAGTTGTCAATTCATTTACTAGACCAAAATTGATATCTAGTTATCACAAGTTCAATTCATATAGAATCTCACAAGTCACCTACCAAGAGCTTGTTTCATGTTGGCTCAAGCAGGATTTCCATCTTCACAGTGAATACTTAAGTATTACTCAGATGTTCTGGCAAAATTACAAGGATAATACGTAAGACTCTTTTTAACAACTTGTGAACTTGATGATGTTCAACAAGTGTTTTTCATGGAATATGTCCTAATGAGATTTATTTTATTGATCTCTTGGCTCTAGACTCGATTAGTTCGTTTTGGTTTTAGTAATCGGAGGCTGGAGCAGACTGCCACCTATTCAATATCAACTAACTTAGAGTGAGAAAGTCAATAGAAGTCGTGTGTATCTCCGTGATAAATGAGACAAGTTTCTGTTAAGAGAAACTCGTATGGCTAAGGAGGGTTATGCATTGCATCACTGGGTCCATGATGTCATTCTTCAATATCAGAATTCATCTTTGTAAAAACCGATAGATTATGTATTGACCCGATTTCTGCCTAAATGTTTGTGGAGGGCTTCTTTCTTTTCACCCTTTATCCATACATTTCTTTTTAATTCTTCAACACATTCAATGCTACAAAGACGTCATAACTAACACCTTGTTGTGATTGTTCTAGTGTTAGCTCAATCTTAGTCGGCATTATTCCCTTTACTCATTCATTTCCAATCATACCTAAGGACTACTATTTATAGCTATAGACTGTCCTTGGGTAGATCCCTCTGGTTCTGGTTGGATCATAGGACTGATTCCTAACCTAACCACCTTATGACTTCAGAATCGTCATAAAATTAAGATGTTGTTGGGTATAAGATCGTAACCATAAAACCTTTTCTGAAGAGTATAAAGCACTGTGAGTCGTTTAGATCACTTATTATTTCAAGATCACATTTTAATAACATTTCTCCCCTTATTTTAAATACTAATATACTTAGTATTTGAAATACCATGTGATTAAAATTTGTCATGAAAATCCTATGGAGAAAACTATTTTAGCATGAATTATATGGAACATCAACTTGCTCCCCCTCAATTTTACATATGTTTGACACCAAAAAATGATACCTAGTTGTAAAATGAATATAAAATTGAAATTGAGCGTGTCGAGCACACAATTTTGAAAGATTATGAATTGTCATTGAAGAATTCTTGAAAAATTGTGCTCGGACACTGGATCATCTTATAACATACTATATATTGAGTTGTCATTATTATTACTAAGTTGTTATTAAGACTTTTTATAATGTGTTGAATACGTAAGAATTGTCATGTGATGATGTATCTAACAACATTAAAATATTGTTTTTCCAAAAACTCCCCCTCAAACATTAACTCATTTTGAAAATGACACCAAATGTAGAAGAATTGTGTTGTAAAACTTTATGAGGGATAAAGTGTTGAACACACAATTTTGAAAGATTTTGAATTGTCATTGAGAAATTCTTAAAAATTTTGTTTTCAACTCTTTGAAAAACATATGTTAGAAGACTTCTCTTCTAACTCTAAGGGTAAGTGCACTTATGCGTACACTTTCCTTTTTTTTTAGCTCAAAACTTTGAATGTCTTGCAGGAACCGCTCAAGACTAAGAAAATTGATTTTCTCGTTGTTAGGATAAGTTATCTTTATAGATAAACTTTCCTTTATTTGAAGTCCGGGTTATGTACTGAGATTTGCACATAAGCCATGAAGAAAAATTAAAATGACATGTTTTGAAATTATTTGAAACTCTTGCTTAAACTTCATTTACATGCCCGTGTCGATATTAATCAACATTTCTAGGTACGTAAATGTTATCGATTCCAAGAGACATGTTGAGAAGATTCTTTTTGTAAATTTTTGATTTTTCTTATTTTGTATTTTCTTTTTGAAGTTTTATATTTTTGTATTTGGTTTTATAGGTTTTATATATTTGTTTATATACAAAAATTAAAATAAAATTAAAGTAAAATAAAAAATCAAGAAGTAAGTAAACTTCGAATCCCCTGGGATGATGGTTTAGCAGATATCTCTTGTAGCGAAGCTATCCCATGTAACCTTCGTCTCCCATATATCACATTGTCTTTTGTCCACGTCTTGATTCTTTCTTTCTTTAGATTGAAAGGAGTACATGCACTTAAATCAAGATTTTGTTCCTCCTGAACATTTATGGATGTACCTGCACTTGAATCAAGAGTTTGTATGCATTCTTGAAGATTAGTGATATCTGTATTGAAACCATGTGGGGGTTCACTATCAACCTTGGTTGTGCTAGAGGTGAATATATTTCCGGTTAGAACCTATCTAAGACCAACAGTTTTGAGAATTCTACCCGTTAGTTTCCACCTAAGACAAGATCTAGGAGGCTTTGTTTTCTCATGCACAATGGAAGTCTTTTTGATAGAAAACCTATGTCCTGTTGGGATCTGTCTTTCTGGTTTCTTTGCAACACTTATTTGCTTTTCAGGTTTGTTTTTGTTTGTTGTCTTATGGGATGGAACCTTAGCACGCGAGTTGACCTCATTCAGGAATTTTGTTACACACTGATCATGATTTGCATTAAAGACACATTTCTGACATGTCAAGCAAACAAAATGTTTGGAGTCAGAAAAATTGTTAGAATTCCTAAAGTGGTCTGCTATGGATACAGTCTTTGTCGTTACGCAACTACTCTTAGATGTAGGCCAATTCCTAGACTTTTGGTTATTGATCCTAGGTTTTGGTTTGCTGCCATTAGCTGTGCTTTGTAATCTAGCAGAAGGCATCACACTAGGTCTTGAATTCCTACCGCTTTCTTGTGTCTTTTTCTTAGCTTCCTTTAGGTAGTGATTATGAACCATGTCATTTAAGTTATACCTAGATGAGCTAGGTGCAATCATGTGATAAGTTTTTACAACAGCAGATTCTCTTTCCTTAGGCAAATAATGTGTAGTGACTAGTTTTGACAAATCGTTATTCACATCAACTTGGGAGGCAAACTGTGGTTTTGAAATTCTAGGTCGCTCAGACTTAAACGTAGTCGGTTGTCTAACAACTGATTGGTTTCTATGTGGTTGTAAAACCGGTTTCCCTAAGATTGATGTTCTTGCAAACTTAGTATTCACACTATTTCTTGTTAATTTTCTTAACTCATTTTTTAATGCTGCAATTGTAAATCCTTTTTCTTGAAGTTGACCTTTGAACTCAACATTTTGAGCAATCAAAGAAGTTGTGTCTTGTATAGTCTTCGCTCTTGTTTTCTTGATAGAATCAGACATTTCTTTGTAATTCCTTTTCAAAGTCTCACTTTCCTTAAGTAATGTAGCCACTTTATGTTCCAATTTGATGTTTATTGTTTCAATTACATCTATGTCATGTTTAACCTTAGCTTCATTACTTTTCTCATTAAAACTTGACTCTGTTGCCCTGATTTTAAAACATTGTTCTGCAATTGTAATTTAAGATTAATACAATGTGCTTTGAGTTTTGAAAAATCTTTTTGAAACTGGGCAATAGTCTTTTTAAGACAAATATTTTTAGATTCGAGAGATTGATATAAGAGTTCAGTTATTTGGTTATCAGTTAATTTAGCAGGCAAAGGACATGTGTCATGATATTGTTTAGCATTCTGGTTAACCTCTCCTTCATTATTGAATTCAGGTTGCTCGGTATGCTTTTGTCATGTAGCAAATACATTATGATTAGCAATCAATTGTACCTCAGCCATTGGCTCTTCATCATATATGGGTCTGATATCTGCATCATCAGCATGTGCATCATTCCCTGATCTGCTGCTTGTATATTGCTCTCCTGATTCTGTCCCACTGCTTTTTGTGTTCACCAAACTAGCATTTAATGCTTTACTCGTATCAACCTCTTCCTCTGTTGTCTGCATCTGTCTTTCAATCACCCTGCTGTCATACTCTCTTTTATGCAGTGCTCTTTTATCAATCGACTTCTTAACAGATTATATATGTTGGATCAATGTATCAAGAAATTCTGGAATCTCGAGGTGAGTGTATTCTAGAAAGTACTTGCGTTTCATTACAACATGTTCATCATCCAAATAAGTCCGTGACTTGATGAACTTCTGAAATTGTGTCTCGAGTACTTTAAAATCAGCCATAGATTCAATCTCCTGAAATTCTTCTTTATCAAGTTGCTTTTCAAGTTGATCCACATTTAGGAACATTGTGCCTGTGAAGATCTCAACATCTTGACGAAAGAGTGTCGCAAATGCCCGTTTAAATCCTTCCTCGGTTCGAGTGCTTTTTAAGTCGTTGTTTGAAAGAAGCTTGAGGTGTGAATGAAGTCGTCGAAAAGATACCATGCAACTCTTTTTTTCTTTGTCTTGAATTTGTTACATTTGTTGTTCTTCCGAATTCGAACACGAAGGTAAAGTATCTTTCGTTTCCATTGTAACGTGAATTATGAAGTGAAAATTGATTGTAGGGATCTTAAGTAGATGTGTTGTGATTGAAGTTGTGGTTAAATGAATGCAATTAATGTTCACGGGATTTTACAAATCTATGATTTTAGAAATCAAGAAGAAATCGTGAATGATTAATTGTTAGTTGTTAAGGTTTGTTGTTGATTAATTGTCTTTTGAGTTCAAGTTTGAAGTTATAAGTCCTTGATAGTCGATGGTCCAAGTTTGTTTGACACGGAGGTTTGTTAAAGTATTAAATTATCCAAGTCTTTTACCAAACCTCTGCTAAGAATTTATGACAAACCTCTACCAAGAAAGTATAACAAACCTCTGCCAAGAAATTATAGCAAACCTCTGCCAAGAAATTATAGCAAACCGCTACGGAAATGGTAAACCGCTATGAACTAGCAAACCTCTACGAAATTGGCAAACCGCTATGAACTAGCAAACCTCTACGGAATTGTCAAGTATCAAACCGCTGCCAGGTACAACTGTCAAACCGCTACGCAGATTGGCAAACCGTTACCCTAATTGATGACCAAACCGCCACTTTAATCAATACCAAACCGCGACGAGAAGTAGCAAACCGCCACTAGTAGTACCAAACCGCTACCCAGTTTTAAAATTGGCAGAGTAACGTTTAGATAGGACCAAGAAATATTCAAACCGCTAGCAACCTGTGTATAAACCGTTGTGTGGAGGTTTGTTATCAAACCGCTACTCTAATAAGTTAAAAACTGAAACAAACCGCTACCACACATGCTCAAATCGTTGCTAATAAGACATGCGTAGTACACATTGTACCTTTGTGCCAAACCGCTGCTAGTGCTAAGTTTTTGTTCTTTTTCTTAAAACATAACTAGCAAACAAAAATTTGTACTACTTTAATCCAAACAGCTGGCGTACTTGGTTTTGTTTTGTTGCTCAAACGTGACAAAAGAACAAAAACGGATACTACTTAATTGCCAAGCCGCTATGAAGAGTTCTTAACATGAACTAAGCTACAACCAAACTCGAATTAGCAAAAATTAAGCTAAAAGACCACTAAATAAGCCACGAAGATACAAGGGAATACGCTAAGACTTGAAGTAATTATGAAAGTACAAGAAGTTTCTAATCACATAAGCTATAAAACCCTTAAATATGCTATAAATGTGTGACCTTATAAGCTTAAGTCCTAATAAGCGAAAAACCTAGAGCTTATATTACCAAATAAGCCATGAACCTATAAACCTAATAGGTTAGAAAGAAGAATAAAAAGATAAAACAAGAAAGAATGAGCTTATTAAACCATCAAGCCAAAACCAAATTAAGCCGTAGGCTTAGTACTTGAAGAATAAGCTCAAAATAAGCTAGTAAACCACAAATTTCATCACCTATCTACCCATGGCTCTTGATACCAAATGTCGGTAACCCGTAATCACTTACACTTCATATTCGAATACAAGAAAATAAGCTAGGAGATGAGAAGAAAATAGGAAGAAGTTTTATAGAGAGAAACAAGAGAGAGAAAGTAGAGAGAAACTTAGAAGATTGTAATATTAGCTAGAAAGTAAATAAACAACCAACACCATTTTCCACACCTTTTCCTTGGTGGAAAAGGGTTTATATACCCATATACATAAGTTAGGACATGTAGGGCTTTGACACGGACCGGGCTCGAGATTTGCTTAGGCTTAGACCCGCAACACGTACAATATTAACTTACCTAAACGAGCCCGGTTTCTTTTCTAGCCTATTATAACCTTACATAACTGAATGACCAAGACCTAATATTCATAATGAATGAACTTCGTTGTTCGACTCAGTATATTAAGGCTAACAAAGACCATCAAGGAATACCAAGAACCTAACTTTCCAACTTGTAAAATCTTCTTTTTTAAAGTCAAGAACATTTGTGACATGAGACCCTCCTCCAGAATCAAGAAGTTAAGGGAGATTCTCATCAACAACATTTTGAGCTATAGTGGTTGTAGTCGTGGTGTTAGTTGTGTCATTTGTAGGCATCGTGTCAACCCTATTAGTATTAGGGCACCCGTATTGCCAGAACTTGTTCGAAGTGGTGGTGGGATAGGTGGTACAATTCCAGACATGATTAGATCTTGATTTGTTTTAAACAAAGAACAGTTACTTAAAGGATTTATAAATCAACACTGCTCTGATACCAATTGAAAGTCCCAATTTACACGTCTATATGGAATATAACACTTATCAAATGTAAATAACACAAGTAATAACTTTTTAATCATGTAATGCTTTATTGATAAGAATCAAAGTATTACAATGTGTTATGGATCGCACAAGTTGAATGACAATGTAAGATCACCATTTGAACAAGTAAACTTGATGATGTATCAAGTTTACAAGCAAACTTATATAGACCAGCTGATAGGATCAGCGGACTACTTTGTAAGTTTAACAAAGGAGTAAATGCATATAATAAATACAACAATAAAAAGCGATGGCATTTACTCCTTATGACATTCTCTATTTATACTATTACAAGGTTGCATCCTTAGTGGGGGTAGTTGTAACGTATCAAGAATCCTGTGGAGGACGTACGAGGTATTTAATGCACGTTCATTCTTAGAAACATCCCGCTCATACTTTAGTGAACAGCTTTGCCAACTATTTACTACTTTTACCAACTTCGTACTTGGTACAGGATTTAACTCAAATAACCTTTTGTCCCGCCTTAAAGCATTATTGAGTTTTTCGCTTAAACCTAGCTTAGAGAAAAGCTTAAGTTCAGCTTGTTCTTCTTCAGAGGGTAACAGGACAGTCTGAGTATTGCCACCTCTTATGGTCCTTAAAACCACAGCATATTCCTTCTACATACGAACTGATATCCGTCCTAACTGACGAGTATGTCTTCAAGTGATCTTCAACTTCCTTGATGATGTCTTTGAATTGAATACGTCTGTGGTTGCTCACTAAGGCTTTCACTCAACGAGACCTTCAACACACGATGATGCCATTCAGCGGGTTATACAATACTTAGCTTAATTTTTATTTAAATCTAGGCACTGATCATTGGGCTCTGAATTGGTCTAACACATGCTTATATGAACTAATTTCATCTTTTTCCCCTCTGATTTCTTTATAGCGGGTTTCTAATATAAATTGTTGTTAGAAAAAGAAAAAGAAAACGAGAAAGAAAAAGAAAAAATAAATTAATCATATTTGCTTTATACTAATCGGGTGATGTGGAAAAATGATATGCTAGAGTGAGAATTTTGTCACCACCATACATATACATAAGTGTGTGTGCTAATATATATACACATACTTTTGATTCTTTTTAAGAGAACTCTTAATCACTTAATCACTTATATGTAGTTCCCATCGGCTTGGAAAAAAGAATTATCATTAATAGTCACTAAATAAATGTGACACCCCCAAACAAAGACTAGACGGAAACACGTATCCAGGGGCGTGACGTCATAATATACATCACACAAGATACAAAGAACGAACTCTACAGGTACGTTTAAAAATCCAACATCGTTGCATTAATAAAAATAGTTAAAGTTTTACATAGATTTAAAGATAATATGCGAAAGCGATTAAAAGTTTTAAAGTTTGACAACGATGTTTAAATGGTAGATAAAATTTCTTGAAAATCGGTCTAATGCAAAGCAACACCATAAAGCAAGCAAAGACATCCACAGCTAAGCACTTAAGAAAAACATGCTAAAACGTCAACATAAAGTTGGTGAATTCATAGGTTTGAATTTAGTATTAAGAGTGGACCACAAGTTCACAGTACACACATGACAGTTATAACATATACAACTTCACATAAAAAATATTTACTGTTGCGCATAGCTCATGACACCGAGGCTTAATTCGATGTAGCATATTATATGCCAAACAAGATATTAATTGCCCTAGAGGTATCTGACCTAGATCACCTAGTGAAATCCGACATGATATATATCCATTTGTTCGTGTTTCCCGAATCTAGTAAGCGCTACTTACCCGGATAGGGATTATTAGTCTCAATAGATCTATTTACAACATTCGTGCTCACTCAACCGGTCCTCCGGTCAAGAAATTAATGGTTTATGATAGTTCAGGCATAAGTGGTCTATTCGCAACTTAGGCAACACGTAATCAAGAAAAGGCAACGTAAAGTAACTGTGTCCATAGTTTAAAAACAAGCAATGTTTCTCACCCTAAAGTAGTAAAGTAAAGATAGTAAAACATGAGGCTATGAACTCACCATTAGCGAATGGTGAGATAAATATCAATGAAGAGATATAATGCCAAGAGGTCCTACTTGAGACCTAAATCTATGACGCGTCTTAGAAAGACGAAAAGTATACGAAACTTGAACGAATCATTTATAAGAGAAAAAGTCATCCATGAGTGTTTGTGCTTTGACTTAATTAACAAAACTTGACTAATTAGAATTATAGAGTTTTTCGTTAAGTTTCAGCGTTTAACCAAAAATTACCACTTTTAGTAAGTTTCTATTTTAGGAAAGTTTTTAGTTTCGGGACGTTAATACCGTCCCCTATATTTGCTTAATCCATATTTGCTTAAACGCACTAGATAATCCGAAACGTTTAACTTCCATGCCTATCTTGCTAAAATTCACCAAACTTACTATTTTTAGTAACCTTAACGCTTTTCCTAAAATATATTAACGACGTTTTTAATGATACTAATCAATATATATGTGATACTATATGTTTCGCTAGTGTTTTAAAAGCTCAAAACATCCCGAAAGCGTTCGAAAACTCATTTTACTATACACATCAGCACCTATGTAAATTACTTTGCCGAAAAATGTTTCATGTTTCATTTGGCTATAACTTGGCCGTTTTAAGTCCGATTTTAGTGTACAATACATGAAAATCTATTTACTCGAAAAAATCTCTCCAAAAACTACTTTTACGCCTAATGAAAACATTCCTAAGTCGACCAAAACCTCAAAACAATTTCGGATCAGCAACTATGTATTATACAAACGCTTTCAAAAATCATACCAAACTTCACAATAGTGCCTAATCTAGCCTAATCTCCATTCACAACTATTCCACAACAAAACAACACCTAAAACTAACCTAATCCCTTTATTTCTATTGTTACTTCCATTTTTATAAAAGATGACAAGATGTTATTTTATTTGTTTTTGAAAAATCAACACAAACACCATAGGAATCATATATCTATGCAAGAACATAAACATATGTAGAATGAAAGTAGAAATGAAAGTATAAGTTTCAAGATAAGCTTACAAATACGAAGAACAGGCTTAAGAAAACACAAGAATGAAGATAGAAGACTTGGATCTTGAAAACCCCCAAATAATAACCAAACCCTAATTTGTAGATCTTAAGGTAAACCCTTAAATCAATGAACCAATACTTCAAACCACCTTAGATGACCTTAGAAATGAACTTGGTATACTTGGATGTTGCACAAAATTAAAGAAAATGGAAGACCTAAAAGAGGGTGTTTGGCCGTGAGTTTCAAGGAGAAAAGAGGGAGAGAAAGAAATTTTTGGAGACTTGAAAATGATTATGAAATCCTAAGTATGTTATAGTGGGATATATATAGGCCAAGACTTTAGGGTTTAGGGTATATTCTTGCTCAAGTTAAATGGCTTGGACCCCTTTAGTTTGGTCCTTGTGGTTTTCGGCTAGAAAAGAAAGGGAAGGAAAAGAGATGAGCCAATTTACTAGCTAGGCATAAATTGTTAGCCATGGTTCATCATCTTGGTTTAAAATGCTAGTCAAATGGGGTCAAAGAGTGTAAGTATCACATGGGAGGGTCTTGCACAAGAAAACAAGAGGAAAGGGACCTTATGAGATGTCACTTTCACTCCCTTACACAACACATGCATAGAAATTCAAAAGATGCTCTCATCTTTTATTTTGAGCTTGGATCTGATTTTTATGAAGGAGGGGGGCATAGAATGAAAATTTTGAATTATCAACACGAGATGAACGATAACTAAAGTTTACACAAAAAGATTATGGGTTTCTGGGGTTCTGTTTGATCAAAAACGCAAATTAAACGTTAAAACGTGAAAATAAGTATCACAAGTGAGCGTAAACTACGAAACACTTAGAAATATAAAATAACTCATGTAATATCTAAACTAATCAAAATATGAAGTTGGAACGCGTTCGATGATGTTTTTTAGATTTACACGGGTTAACTTCCCGATAAACCGCCAGATTCAAATGTATCATATAAAAGTCAAAAATTGTGATCGGAAAAGTTTAAAATATTGACCTAAAATTTACGGGGTGTGACATCCTTCCCCCATTAAAAGAGCTTTGTCCTCAAAGCTTAGGACGTATCTTTAAACGCAGGTGCAGGGTTAGCAAAAAGATGAGGATACTTTTTCTTCATTTGGTCCTCGCGCTCCCAAGTAAACTCAGGTTCTCGCCTTGAGTTCCAACGGACTTTCACAATTGGGATACGGCTTTGCTTTTGCCATTTAACTTCTCGATCCATAATTTCAACCGGTTCTTCAATGGAATTAAGCTTGTCATCAATCTGGATTTCATCCAATAGAATAGCTAGGGGTTCGTCGGAGAAACACTTCTTCAGATTGGAAACGTAAAAAGTACTATGAACCCGACTTATTTGCTCTAGGAGTTCAAGTCGATATGCAACCGTTCCCAATTTAGCAAGGATTTTGAAAGGTCCAATATAACGAGGATTTAGCTTCCCCCATTTTCTAAAACGTATTACCCCTTTCTATTGCGATACTTTCAACATAACCTTATCTCCAGCTTGAAATTCCAATGGCTTACATCTCCTATCGGCGTAGCTCTTTTGTCTATCACGTGCCGCTTGAATATGCTTCTTGATTTGGATGATCTTTTCCATGGTTTCATGAATAATCTCAGGGCCAGTAAGCTGAGCATCTCTAACCTCAGCCTAACAGACAGGCGATCGATATTTTCGGCCGTACAGTGCTTCAAACGGTGAAGCTTTGATACTCGTATGGTAACTGTTGTTGTAGGAAAACTCCATCAAAGGTAGGTATCTATCCCAACCTTTCCCAAAATCAATCACACAAGCACGCAACATGTCCTTCAAGGTTTGGATGGTTCTCTCACTCTAACCATCTATCTGCGGGTGATAAGCCGTACTCATATCCAATTGAGTACCTAGAGCTTTGTTCAATGATTGCCATAAATGAGATGTAAACTTACTATCTTGATCAGAAATAATCGAAACTGACACACCATGTCTTGAGACTACTTCCTTCAAGTATTGTCTTGTCAACTTTTCCATCGAGTCGGTTTCCTTCATTGGTAAGAAATGAGCAGACTTGGTGAGTCGGTTAACAATTACCCAAATTGCATCCTGACCCGTTGACGTCTTTGGCAACTTTGTAACGAAATCCATTGTAATGTTCTCCCACTTCCATACTGGGATCACAGATTGAACCAACAAACCGGATGGTTTTTGGCATTCGGCCTTGACTTTTGTACAAGTCAGACACTTACTGACATAGGTGGCAATCTTAGCTTTCATATTTGGCCACCAATACAGTTTCTTTAAGTCTTGGTACATCTTGTTCGATCCAGGATGGATCGAATACTTTGACTTATGCGACTCATACATAATCAGAGTTCTCAAGACACCAAAATAGGGTATCCAACTTCTATTCCTCAAACATAACGTTCCATCAGCACGGGGCTCCAGATTCTTAATCATACCACCTAAATCTTTAGTTCCATAATTCTTTTCCTTTCTCACCTTAACCAGAGCATTTAAAATTTGCACGGGAAGGTTCATACCAATCGTCAAAACCAAGGCTCAAACTCGTAGTGGCTTATTCCGTTCCTTTTAGCTCAAGGCATTCAACACCATGTTTTCCTTTCTCGAATGCTAACAAATTTCACAGCCGTAGTCACTCAACAATTCCAACCATCTATGTTGTCTCATGTTCAACTCTTTCTGATCAAGAATATGTTGCAAGCTCTTATAATCTGTGAACGCAACGCACTTCGTGTTGTACAAATAATGTCTCTACATTTTGAGAGCAAACACCACCGCTCTAAGTTCTAAGTCATGGGTAGTGTAATTCTTCTCGTGAATCTTGAGTTGGTGTGATGCGTAGGCTATGACTTTCTCCTTTTGCATTAGAACCGCACCCAACCCCCTGTGAGAAGCATCACACTAAACCACGAAGTTTTCACTACCTTTGGGTAAAGCCAAGATCAGTTCACTACATAATTTCTGCTTCAATAGTTGAAATGCAGCTTCTACCTTTTCATTCTAATTGAACTTTATGTTTTTCTGTGTCAACTTTATCATAGGTTTGGCAATCCTCAAGAAACCTTCGATAAATCGTCGGTAATAGCAGGCAAGACCTAGAAATTGATGAATTTCTGTCGGATTCTTAGGCGATGCCTAATCCTTGATTGACTTAATCTTAGCTGGGTCTACGTGAATGCCTTCACTATTAATCACGCGACCAAGGAATTGTACCTTCGACAGCCAAAATTCATACTTTGAAAACTTGGCGTACAATTCTTCCTTCTTAAGCAACTATAAAATTAACTTAAGATGTTATGCATGCTCTTCCTTGCTCTTGGAGTAGATTAAGATGTCATCAATAAAAACAATCACGAATTTATCTAAGTAAGGTTTGCACACCCGATTCATCAAGTCCATGAATACCGCTGGTGCGTTAGTCAGTCCAAAAGGCATTACTTGGAACTCGTAGTGGCCATAGCGAGTCCTAAACGCCGTCTTTGGAATGTCCTTGTCCCGAACTCTGAGTTGGTGATAACCAGACCTTAAGTCGATCTTCGAGTAAACACTTGATCTTTGTAACTTATCAAATAAGTCATCGATTCTCAGAAGTGGATATCGATTCTTCACTGTCAGCTTGTTTAGTTTACGGTAATCGATACACATCCAAAAAGATCCATCTTTCTTTTTGACAAAAAAGACCGGGGCTCCCCAGGGTGAGGAACTCGGTCTTATAAATCCTTTGTCAGAAAGTTCTTGTAGTTGAGTAGACAATTCTTGCAGTTCTGACGGTGCTAATCTATACGGGGCTCATGCCACAAGAGCAGCACTTGGGACCAAGTCGATTTGTAATTCAACTTGTCATGTTGGTGGTAATCCAGGTAAATCTTTTGGGAAGGCCTTCGAAAAGTCCCGTGCAGTCGGCACATCCTCAAGTCGCTTCTCCTTCGACTTGTCTTCAGTTTCCTTCCTCATAACTTATGCCAGAAAAAATTGGAAACCTTTCTTAATATATTTCTGAGTCTTAGTGCATGATATAATGCTTAACTTAGACTTATTTCCTTTGCCACTTCTATCACCTTGAACTATCAAAACTTCATCTCCATAGGGAATCCGCACAATCTTTTCATCACACACGATCACCGCATGATGGTTCGCTAACTAATCCATGCCGATAATGACGTCAAAACTACCAAGTTCTACTAGAATCAGGTCAATATTGAATGGGTGACCTAATAATCCTAATGTACAGCCTCTAACTACGGTATTAGTTTCAGAAATTCGCATGTCGGCTAATTCAACAGCATAGCTAACATCTAAAGTATCGGGGATTATATCAAGTAAGATACTAAAAGTAGTCGACACAAAACTTTGATCGGCACCCGAATCAAATAATACATCAGCATAATGGTTGTTGAGAAGAAACATACCTATGACGACGTTTGAGTCGGGGTTAGCGTCTCCTCCACCTAGCACATATGCTTTTCCTCTTGCTTCACTAATCCTAGTCTTGTTTCCAGTTATGTTTCCACGGTTTTGATCTTTCAGCTTTAGGAAATCATTCCTATAGTGACCTTGCCTCCCACACTCTTACCAAGTTACAACCCTCTGATTTACTACTTGACTCCTCTGGGTAGAAGTAGTGGAATTTGTGTCCTTACAGTCCCGGGTCAAATGCCCAACCTTGTTATACTTCCCACATCTCATAGTGCATGGCCCTTCATGATGAAATTTAAACTTGTTGCAAAGAGGTAGTGGTCCATTATATACTCTCCTTTTATTATTGCCAGCCATGTAGGCTCTTAACACATTCTGTCCTCCAACATTCTGTCTTTTGAATGGTGGTTGCTGTTCATAGTTGTCCTTCTGGCTGTTATCGAACTTTCTTTTGTTCTTAGCATTTTTCACAGCATAACCCTTCAATTTTTGGTCCATTAAGTTATTAGCAATCCGAACAGCATCTTGTAGTCTTGTAGGTTCTACAGCAATCACATTTCCTTGGATATTATTCGAGAGACCTCCAATAAACTTCTCAACTCGATCCTCCTCTTCGAGAACCATCTTGGTGCACAACATGGTAAGCTCTTGGAATCTTTGAGTATAAGCAGCCAAATCGTTGTTCTTTACGATCAAATTCCACAGTTCAGATTCCATCTTTTGAATTTCAGTCCTTAGGCAGTACACTTTAGCAATTAGCTTCATGATCTCTCTCCATGACATGGCAAATGCAGCATCAGCTCCAATAGTCCTCTTATGTGAGTTCTACCAACTTAGTGTACTATTTAACAGTGTGCAAGTAGCATACTTGACTTGGTATTTCTCTGGACAATTGCTAATATGGAATATTGTTTCGATCGTCTCAAACCACCTTATCAACCTGATAACTCCTTCCGTTCCCTTAAAGTTAAGTGGTTGATGCTTTATGAAATCCTGGTAAGTACATTCTCGAGCAACAGGATTAGCACCTCTATCATTCTCATTTGGGTTTCCATTTCCACCATTTCTATTTCCACCATTTCCATTTCCATCATTTTTATTTTCACCATTTTCATTATCGCCATCACTACCATTTTAGCTTTGGCTTTCAGCCTCGAGAGCATTGACAGCACGGGTTGCCTCATAAGCAGCCAACGCTTCTTCCACTCGTCGGTTAACAAGTTCTTCGATTGCCTCCGGGGTCATACCAGAATGAGTGATAGTCATTGTTCTACCTCACAAGACATAGCACACGGTGAGATTCGATACGCGATATAACCACTATAGATGGTAAGTAAGATTTATAAAGGAAAATACAATAGAACATGTTTTGCCAGAAAAAGTAATTAATCAATAAAGATGAACAAGCGAGAGAATCAAAACAAGCTTTTCATATCATAACAAAGCTTCATAATTGGTTACAATCAATCCTATAACAAGGATACTTGATTTACAACATTTCTATTATTAACATCTAGACATAGCCATCAGTCTAATGTACTACTTAACCATGATACTACCTAACTAATGGCAAAATCCAAAACATCTCTCAACAAGTGACTCTAACCTCCTAAGTCTCTTCTAAGTATCATCACGATCCCTACGAACCTGACGAAACTCCTCCTAAGAAAGTGTCATGTGACGACGAAGACTGTCGACATGATCTCTCTCGATACACAACAAATCTCAAACCCTTAGGTTCTCCCATCCTGAACTCCTAACCCTATCAACTAAACTAGCTCTCTCTCTCTACTAGCCTCTAACTGACCAGCCTCCAACTATCTCTGATCAGTTTCAAACTCTGTAATCCTATCAAGAGGAACCTCAGACATATAATGAGACATATCATAAAGAGCACCCTCAAGATTAGGAGCATCTCCTCTAGTAGGCTCAGAAATATCACCAGTAGCCAAAGGATCTACATCAATCTCCATCGTGCCTCCCTCACTGGCCTCTGCCTCAAACTCCTCCTCATCCTCCCTAATATCACTAGTAGTAACCTCAACACCCAAATCTATACCATCCTCAGTATGAGCTCTAACTCCCTCACTAATACCCAAATCTACAACAGTCTCTGCATCAGCAGTACCGGTCTCCATATGCTCCTCTCCACTAACCTCAGTTGAGTATGAATCTTTAAACCTCTTGCGAGGCGGAAGATCAGCAAGAGCAGGGGCTATCGATCTTGAAACAGGAGTAGATGATGGTACCAAAGTAGCAAGGGATCTGCATCTCTTATGAGATGGTCTAGCAGAAGGTGAAGATGAATCCAATAACCTCTCAAAAGATGAATCTAGGGATGACTCTGATGTCGTAGGTGGGTAAAGAGTAGATAATGGCGCAGACCTCCAACACATAAAAGCCTCACTACATCATGGAGTCCTAACTAGGGATCAACCAATCTAGGTGATGCAACTCTAGTCGATGGTCCTGAATAAGACTGACCTGATGAATGAACTGATGATGAATCTGATAATGAATCTGAAGATGCACCTTAAGAAATATGTAATGAAGAGACTGAAGATGAACTAGAAGAAGATGAGTCCGAAGTAAAATCTAGTAAAGAATGACGATCCAAAGAACGATGAGATACCCATCTCCATGCAAGTCTACGAGTAGGAAAAGGTCTAACTCTCTACCTCGCAGTCAACAACTAACGTAACCCATTGAGGTCGGTGCGATAAGGTTGACCGAAGGAATAGCCTAACCAGGTCAGACAAGAATAGCTGGTCGTCGACGAATCCCGGGTGGCGCAATAACAGGTGCAAGTGGAAATACAGATGATGGTGTAAGAGACTCATGCCTCTCGGGTCTTTGCTTAGCAGGCTCAGACTCTGATGACATCAAATAACGTCTATTTTATATCATCATTTATCCCATGTTATTAGCCCATTTTGTATAGTTATTGCAAAAAATTGTTACTTAATCGTTTGTATTTGAGAATTGTAGTAATTGTGGAGTACTTGGTGAAGTTATGCTAAAAGGCACGCATTTTGGAGCAAAAACAAAGAGTTCAAGAAAGTCTACTGATCTGACAGAAAATACGCCGTATTATTCTAGACCTATATGACGTATCCAAGATTTTGACAAATCAAAATACCATTGCCTGACTTTAAAGAATACGATGTATCCACATCAATGATACGCCATATATAATACTTTGATCAACGAAGAAGAATCAACTGGTTTTACCTTAATACACCGTATCCATCAAGAAGATACGGTGTATCCGTGCCTAAACTTCACAAATAACCACGAAGGATTGGAGACCCAATACGCCGTATTCAGGAGACATCAATACGTCGTATTCACAATATAGTAATAAAATATTCTGGAAGATATCAAACGTGTTCCTTACTCCAAGAAATCCCCAATAAGCTGTATCCCACATTGCTCGATACAGCATATCGACGAGTTTCCAGACTCTGTAAATAGACGATCCTAAACTCAGTTTTAGATATGCAAGTGAATCCCTAAACCACCAAGTCGGCCAAGATTCGAATAAAGGAGCATAGAAGGTCAGAAAAGAGCCCCAAGTCGGCCAAGATTCAGAAAAGTCGCAAACGAATACGCGTTCGATTAAGGTTTCTTTATTTTAATCGTTCATATATCAAACCGTGTGTATTTTTACAATGACTATCGGCTGATACCTTTAGGTATCAACCATGTTTATGAAGATCTAATTTTTGGTTTGTTTATCTTGATTGCTTAATTTATTGTTGATTGTTGTTTATGTTTATCAATTTATATTCGTTTACGTGCTTAAGTATGTGACCTATCATTCAACTGGGTCTAGTCCTACATATTTAATGCGCTGCAACTTTGGTGTTGTTTGGGCGTAGGCTAAGAGTCCGGGATAGCTCTCCATATTGCAATTTATATATCCAGAATCATAGAATCACAAATATTGACCTATCTTTACCTTTAGTTTAGTGAGCTTAGTTGAGCCATAAGGTGATCTTGGTATCAACGAGTACATTCTTATTCCATTGGTAAGGACTTGGATAGTGGACTACTAGTATATAAAGAGCCGTTAAGCAGTAAGTGAGTAAATTCTTAATGAGCTAGCATTTAGTAAGAGCACCATTATTAATCTCCTAAGATAGATTATAATCAACAAATGCTTACTTTATGCGGATGCGTCTAATTGTGACAGAATTAGCGTGTTTAGGTCTTAGGATGAAGTCCCGCCTAAGTCTAAGAATGATATGCCCTTCGAGATAAGTCAATCATTGCAATAATAAACAAACCAGCGTTTTATCAGATTAATCATGGTTGATATGTTTTCCTTACATTAGTTCTTGATCGTTCCTCTATCATTTGTTTATCTTCTTGTGTGTATTTATTGCTTTACTTGTCATCAAAACCTTAGGTTAGATACACAAAACTGTGCCAGTCTCTCAGGCTGAAACCCCCCTTTTGCATTAGTTTTAGGTTTAACTTAGATAGCTAAAATACTGATAGAATTAGGAATTAACGCTCTCGCTCTTAGTGATCGACACCCTACTTACCAACGAAGCTACATCTTGACCGGGTACACTGCCCGTTAAAGTGTTGTTTTTAGGTATAGTCAGCATAAAATAAATAGTAAAACTTGATACATAAATAACACCTACACAACGACACATCAAGTTTTTAGCGCCGTTGCCGGGGAGTGAAGTTGTTTAATTCTTGTTTTTATTAGTGTTTTAGTTTAGATTTAGTGTAGCTTAGATTAATTTGCATATTTGTGTGTTTTTTTGTGTGTTTAATTTTCTGCGTTGTATATTTTTTTTGCATATTATGTGTTTGTGTGCATTAGTACAGTTCGCTGTAAATTTCTAAGGCGAATACTTAATATGACGTATTCATCTTCTTGGATACGGCGTATAATTTTTTTATACCAATACAGCGTATTCGACTCTATCATCAATACGGCGTATTCAGTTCACTGAATACGGCGTATTAAGGTACTTGACAATTTTCTTTCCTAGCGAATTTATTACAGGTTAAAATGGACGACCCTAACATTACTATGGCAGAGTATATCAGGTTTGAGGAAGAAAAAGCTCATAGGCGTGGTAAGGTGTATAACTGGGAAACTGCTACGTATGGTAAGATCTAGGATAATGAAGACGTTCACGACCTCGGATCTGTTGAAACTGAATTCCCAGCTATAGTCTTTAACGACACGTTAACATCTGAAGCAACACTCTCGTGTGAGCCTACGGTAAGTTCTTTTAACGACAATGAAATTGACTTTAGAATATCGTTTGACGAATCCGACGATGATGATTACACGGTTATTTATGACAAAAATTCATTTTCCTATAAAATAATTTATGTCAACGATTTGAAAACGGATTCGAAAAATGATAATGAAAAAGTCAATATGCCTTCGTTCCTACCACCCGAGCCTACGGTCAGTTGTTTTAATGATTTAGACTACTTTAAATATTTTGAGAATGAATTTCCAGCCATTGTTTACAATGCTCTAACGTCTAAATCAGATTCCTCAACTGAACCTGTTGTAATTCCTCAACATATCTATGAATTTAATTTGAAAGATGAAACATGATTGTCTAAATGTGATGAAGAGGAACAAAACATTTTAAACGGTAATGATCTATTCCCTTTTAACATAATTTATTCTAATGATTCAAAATCGGATAAGGACAATGATGATGATAAAGTCGATATTGAACAATCTTTGGGGGATTTATCTGTCAAACCGTTACCTGATGTAATAAATACCAATGTTGGTACCTATGCACATGGGTCAAATAAGCTTTTGGAAACAAGTCATGATACATCTAATAAATTTTTCAAAACTAAAACTTTTATCAAGGAATTAAATTTTAATATCATGACTTGGAATCATCTTAACAAAGGGATGTCATTCATTTTCCTAATCAAGAATTTGTATGTGCCATTTGGCATCCCGTTTGACCCTAAATTGTTTTATAAGGATGGGATTAAATTAGGGCAACTCTAACTTAAAGACTTTTTTGTAAACAAAAGTGCTTGTCGGGAGACAACCCGGAATGTATTTTCAATGTTTATTGAGTTTGTCTTCCCAGGCTGTCTATACAGCGTATCCAAACCCCATGGCTATGGAGTATTGACTATCTGGACGTTATCCAATCTTTATTTTCAGCACAGTCAATACGGTGTATTTGTTAAACGAATACAGCGTATTCGACACAGGTATCAATATGGCATATCCTGAGGAATAGATATGGCGTATCGACTTCCTGTATAGTTTTAGGTTTTGATTTTGAGTCTAACCAAAAGAATACACCAGAGATGGATTGCACTTATTTTCTTATATCTTGCACAGGACCTTACTGCAAAGAAATCGACGAAGTTGGTGAAGTATCAATCATATGGAATCTTATTTGTGATTGTAGTCATGATGGAATTCAGACGCATTTAAAACACACAATCCTTGTTCATAAACTCGACATGGAGAATCTACCTAGAAAATATCAGGGGAGTTTCTTATTCTAATTCTTTTTAATTCCCGTATTTAATGTTTTATCTATACAACGAGGACGTTGTATAATTCAAGAGGGGGGATGGAATTAGAATGTTTACTTGTCCTAACTTTCACACTAAAATGCTTAAATTATGCTCAAATTTAAAAAAAAATCAAGCATACTTTTGTGAAATTACTTAATACATAACCCGCACACAATAACCCTTGTTAGATATTGTGAGGATTTAACCTATCCGTTTCTAAATGTTTACCCAAATTCCACAAAAATATGAGTGTGCCAGTGATGTTGTAGACTTTAGAACTTGGCTTGGTATATCTATTCGAGACCGCAATAATCAGTACTATGGATTTAGATGGAGTAACTTGTTTAAATTGGTAAATTTTAGGATTACACCCAAAAAAGCCTATCCATGTTGTTTATTAACTAACTACACCGGTTAGTTAACCTCCAGTTTAACCCTTTTTCCACTCTCATATTTAGAGTGAAGATCCACTAGAATAACCCGTAGAGCTAATCCTTTAGGAACTACACCAATTATTTGTTTCGTTACACCCTTACACCTTAACCTACCCTGTTAGATTAAGTTTAATTTACAGTTGCTAGTTGCTTAAATTGTAAAGTTTGTATTTCCTGAGTCTTGTGTCATTTTCTATCTTTGGTGCGGTTGGAAATTTGCACATTGTAAATGGAAATGTATATTATAGTCAAACTCATGTGATTTTACTACCATCACAATTAATGGTGAGCCTAAAGAACGAAGGAACTATCGAAGGAATTATCCAGAATTATTATGATCGTGAAAATGGTGAAACTACTTCGAGTTTCGTATATAGTTAGATTGCAAAAAAATGGAAAAAATTAGAAAAATCACAACAAAAAAAGAGAAGGAAATAAGATAATCATTTCACAACCACCGAAGGAATTACATAAAGGATCGATTATTCGTTGATACAAATCGACGATGTAGAGTATTGTATAAAGTGGAAGATATCGCCACTTACCTTATAAAGTATGTAAAGTATGGGATGATTGGGAAGTTGACCATTATGGGAATGCCAACTTAGGTTGTTGTTTTTGATCTATGATCTAGACGTTGTAAATAGTTGTGTCTTTATCATGGTAACAGTCGGGAAAAAGTGTCTAGCAATTTGTATTTTAGATTTAATCTATTTGTATCGTAACTTTTATTTAACAACAATTTAATTCCCTTTCCTAATCATTAACCATGGGTTTTACGCGAATGAGGATGTGATCGAGCGTGCATGTCTATTCTATCGTTACGGCCATGTATGCATGTCTCAACTGTCTTGTTGGGTTATTACTATTGGTGAAAGTTCGAAGATCAATACCCTATATTACTATACTATTCATACTCTTTAGCTTATTCGAAGTAGGAGTGAGTAGTCACATGTGTCTATCCCGTCGTTACGGGTGTGTATGTGTGGTCTTTTTTGCCCTCCTGGAATATTGGTATCGATAAAGATTAGTTAGAGTAATCAACCCTAAGCCTTATCATACAAACCTATATTTACCTTTATAAACTTGTTACTCCTTAGCTTTAGCGGTGGAGATGTGTATCCTTTCCAAGCTTATGATAGAATACTCATCACGACCGAGTAATTGAGCGAATGAGTTATATGTTACCACATAGATTAGTTGAGTGATTTGAGTGTTTTTATCTTCCTATTCCATGAGGTGTTTGGTTGTATACTTGTAATAGATCAAATAAATGCTTTAACGGAAAATATCCTTAGGGATACATTTTTATAAACTTCTAAAGGCTACTTGAGAACAAGTAGGATTCAAGTGGGGGGATATTTGATGACATCAAATAACGTCTATTTTATAGCATCATTTATCCCATGTTATTAACCCATTTTGTATAGTTATTGCAAAGAATTGTTACTTAATCGTTTGTATTTGAGAATTGCAGTAATTATGAAGTACTTGGTGAAGTTGTGCTAAAAGGCACGAATTTGGATCATAAACAAAGAGTTTGAGAAAGTCTACTGATCTGACAGAAAATACGCCGTATTATTCTAGACCTATACGACGTATCCAAGACTTTGACAAATCAAAAGACCATTGTATGACTTTGAAGAATATGCCGTATCCACATCAATGATAAGCCGTATATAATACTTTGGTCAACGAAGAAGAATCAACTGGTTTTACCTCAATACGTCGTATCCATCAAGAAGATACGGCGTATCCGTACCTACACTTCATAAATAACTACGAAGGATTGGAGACCCAATACGCCATATCCAAGAGACATCAATATGTCGTATTCATAATATATTAATAAAATATTCTGGAAGATATCAAACGTGGTCCTTACTCCAAGAAATCCCCAATACGATGTATCCCACATTGCTTGATACATCGTATCGACGAGTTTCCAGACTCTATAAATAGACGATCCTAAACACAGTTTTAGGTATGCAAGTGAATCCCTAAACCACCAAGTCGACCAAGAGATGAATAAAGGAGCATAGAAGGTAAGAAAAGAGCCTCAAGATCATAGGAAAACTCTTGTAATATTTGTGCAATCAAATACGCGTTCGATTAAGGTTTCTTTATTTTAATCATTTATATATCAAATCGTATGTATTTTTACAATGACTATCTGCTGATACCTTTAGGTATCAGCCATGTTTATGAAGATCAAATGTTTGGTTTGTTTATCTTGATTGCTTAATTTATCGTTGATTGTTGTTTATGTTTATCAATTTATATTTGTTTACGTGCTTAAGTATGTGACCTATCATTTAACCGGGTCTAGTCCTACATATTTAATGCGCTGCAACTTCGGTGTTGTTTAGGCGTAGGCTAAGAGTTTGGGATAGCTCTCTATATTGCAATTTATATATCTAAAATCATAGGATCACAAATATTGACCTATCCTTACCTTTAGTTTAGTGAGCTTAGTTGAGCCATAAGGTGCTCTTGGTATCAACGAGTACGTTCTTATTCGATTGGTAAGGACTTGGACAGTGGACTACTAGTATATAAAGAGCCGTTAAGCAGTAAGTGAGTAAAGTCTTAATGAGCTAGGGTTTAGTAAGAGCATCATTATTAATCTCCTAAAATAGATTATAATCAACAAATGCTTACTTTATGCGGATGCGTCTAATTGTGACAGAATTAGCGTGTTTAGGTCTTAGGATGAAGTCCCGCCTAAGTCTAAGAAAGATATTCCTTTTGAGATAAGTCAATCATTTCACTAATAAACAAACCAGCGTTTTATCGGATTATTCATGGTTGATATGTTTTCCTTGCATTAGTTCTTGGCCGTTCCTCTATCGTTTGTTTATCTTCCTGTGTGTGTTTATTGCTTTACTATCAAAACCTTGGGTTAGATACATAAAACCGTGACAGTCTCTCAGGCTGAAACCCCCCTTTTGCATTAGTTTTATGTTTAACTTAGATAGCTAAAATACTAATAGAATTAGGAATTAACGCTCTCGCTCCTAGTGATCGACACCATACTTACCAACGAAGCTACATCTTGACCGGGTACACTGCCTGTTAAAGTGTTGTTTTTAGGTATAGTCGACATAAAATAAATAGTAAAACTTGAAACATAAATAACACCTACACGACGACACATCAGACTCATTTTCCGCCTCTGAGTCATCAGTACATAAGAAGGGTGAAACTAATGGTAACTCTGGTGCTACAAGTAAAGAATACTCTGATGGATCAGAATCAGAAGAAAATGAATAATCTACCAAATTGAGCACTCCAGTAGGTGAGATAACAGAAACTGCTCCCACCTCCGGTGTAACTATCGGATCAACAGGTGCAATAGGAACCTCAGCAGGAACCACTGGAATAATAGGGATACTAGTAGAAATAGTGCCAAAGAGAATCACTCATGGGGCATGAGAACCCACACTCTCCTTAGACGAATCTGACGAAATAGAAATAACATGGGTTGCCATAACCTGCACAAGCAAGAGTTTATATAAATCCCCTTTATATCAAACCATGCAAAGTGCAAGCAATGCCGAGAAATAAAGTATGATGCAAAATATGATATGGCAAAATGATGTATAAAGTAATTATGGCAATAGGATATATACTTTGCACTTATGTATATATATATATATATATATATATATATATATATATATATGTATGTATAATACGCTATTATTATTAGATATATATGTAAGCAGATAAGAACACGTAGGATCACATACTGGTTATAGACCAGACCTAGATATACTACCTGGTTCTCTATAACCTTGGCTCTGGATACCAATCTGTCACACCCCAAACGGGGACTAGACGAAAACACATGTCCGAGGGCGTGACGTCATAATATACATCACACAAGATACAAAGAACAACCTCTACAGGTACGTTTAAAAATCCAACATCGTTGCATTAATAAAAATAGTTAAAGTTTTACAAAGATTCAAAGATAATATGCGGAAGCGATTAAAAGTTTTAAAGTTTGACAACGAAGTTTAAATGGTAGATAATATTTCTTGAAAATCGGTCCAATGCAAGGCAACACCATAAAGCAAGCAAAGACATCCACAGCTAAGCACCTGAGAAAAACATGTTAAAATGTCAGCATAAAATTAGTGAATTCATAGGTTTGAATTTAGTATTAAGAGTGGACCACAAGTTTACAGTACGCACGTGATAGTTATAACAACTTCACAAAAAAAAGTATTTACTGTTGCGCTAAGCTCATGACATCGAGGCTCAATTCGATGCAGCATATTATATGCCAAACAAGATATTAATTGCCCTATAGGTATCCGACCAAGATCACTTAGTGAAATCCGACATGGTATATATCCGTTTGTTCGTGTTTCCCGAATCTAGTAAGCGCTACTTACCCGTATACGGATAAATAGTCCTAATAGATCTATTTACAACATTCACGCTTACTTAACCGGTCCTCTAGTCAAGAAATTAACGGTTCATGATAGTTCGGGCATAAGTGGTCTTTTCGCAACTTAGGCAACACGTAATCAGGAAAAGGCAACGTAAAGTAATTGTGTCCATAGTTTAAAACAAGCAATGTTTCTCACCCAAGGTAGTAAAGTAAAGATAGTAAAACGTGGAGCTATGAACTCACCTTTAGCAAAAGGTGAGATAAATATCAATGAAAAGATATAATGTCAAGAGGTCCTACTTGAGACCTAAATCAATGACGCGTCTTAGAAAGACTGAAAGTATACGAAACTTGAACGAATCTTTTATAAGAGAAAAAGTCATCCATGAGTGTTTGTGCTTTGACTTAATTAACAAAACGTGACTAAATAGAATTATAGAGTTTTTCATTAAGTTTCGGCATTTAACCAAAAATTACCATTTTTAGTAAGTTTCTATTTTAGGAAAGTTTTTAGTTTCGGGACGTTAATACTGTCCCCTAAATTTGCTTAATCCCTATTTCCTTAAACGCACTAGATAATCCTAAACGTTTAACTTCCATGCCTATCTTGCTAAAATTCACCAAACTTACTATTTTTAGTAACCTTAACGCTTTTCCTAAAATACGTTAACGACGTTTTTAATGATACTAATCAATATATATGTGATACTATATGTTTTGCTAGTGTTTTAAAAGCTCAAAACACCCCGAAAGCGTCCGAAAACTCATTTTACTATTCACATCAGCACCTATGTAAATTATTTTGCCGAAAAATGTTTCAAGTTTCATTTGGCTATAACTTGGCTGTTTTAAGTCCGATTTTAGTGTACAATACATGAAAATCTATCTACTCGAAATGAGCTCTCCAAAAACTACTTTTATGCCTGATGATAACATTCCTAAGTCGACCAAAACCTCAAAACAATTTTGGATCAACAACTATGTATTTCACAAATGCTTTCAAAAATCACAACAAACTTCACAATAGTGCCTAATCTAGCCTAATCTCCATTCACAACTAATCCACAACAAAACCACACCTAAAACTAACCTAATCCCTTTATTTCTATTGTTGCAACTCACTTTTCAACTCACCTCACCAAGATCATAAAGTCATAAACATATTACTTCGATTTTTATAAAAGATGACAAGATGTTATTTCATTTCTTTTTGAAAAATCAACACAAACACCATAGGAATCATAGATCTATGCAAGAACATAAACATATGTAAAATGAAAGTAGAAATGAAAGTATAAGTTTCAAGATAAGCTTACAAATATGAAGAACAGGCTTAAGAAAACACAAGAATAAAGATAGAAGACTTGGATCTTAAAAAACCCCAAATAATAACCAAACCCTAATTTGTAGATCTTGAAGTAAACCCTTAAATCAATGAACCAATACTTCAAACCACCTTAGATGACCATAGAAATGAACTTGGTATACTTGGATCTTGCACAAAAATAAAGAAAATGGAATCCCTAAAAGAGGGTGTTTGGTCGTGAGCTTCAAGGAAAAAAGTGGGAAAGAAAGAAATTTTTGGAGACTTAAAAATGATTATGAAATCCTAAGTATGTTATAGTGGGATATATATAGGCCAAGACTTTAGGGTTTAGGGTGTATTCTTGCTCAAGTTAAGTGGCTTGGACCCCTTTAGTTTGGTCCTTGTGGTTTTCGGCTAGAAAAGAAAGAGAAGGAAAAGAGATGAGCCAATTTACTAGCTAGGCATAAATGGTTAGCCATGGTTCATCATCTTGGTTTAAAATGCTAGTCAAATGAAGTTAAAGAGTGTAAGTATCACATGGGAGGGTCTTGCACAAGAAAACAAGAGAAAAGGGACCTTATGGGATGTCACTTTCACTCCCTTACACAACACATGCATGCATAGAAATTCAAAAGATGCTCTCATCTTTTATTTTGAGCTTGGATCTGATTTTTATGAAGTAGGGGGGGCATAGAACGAAAATTTTGAATTATCAACACGAGATGAACGATAATTAAAGTTTACACGAAAAGATTTTGGGTTTTCGGGGTTCCGTTTGATCAAAAACGCGAAAAACGCAAATTAAACGTTAAAACGTAAAAATAAGTATCAGAAGTGATCGTAAACTACAAAACACTTAGAAAATATAAAATAACTCATATAACATCTAAAATAATCAAAATCTGAAGTCGGAACGCGTCCGATGACGTTTTTCAGATTTACGCAGGTTAACTTCCCGGTAAACCGCTAGATTCAAACGTATCGTATAAAAGTAAAAAATAGTGATCGAAAAAGTTTAAAATATTGACCTGAAATATACGGGGTGTGAAAATAAATCACTAACCTAACTCCTAATTGGAAGTAACTTAAATAATCATATAATGTGTAAAAAGTTGAGGAGCATTCCCTTGTTTATCAAACCGTCTAGTGGCACCTAGTAAAATGCATTATTACTAATTAAAATATAGAGTTAATTACATAAAAATGTGATTATAAAAACGTAAAAAAACATGTATAATACCATATATAAAAACGTGCATAAAAACGTGACTATAAAAACGTATATAAAAGCATATATAAAGGCATGTATAGAAACGTGTATAAAACTATGTATAAAAATTTGTACAAAAATGTGCATGAAAACGTGTACAAAACGAGCATAAAGACGTATATAAAAACTTATATAAAAACGTGTATAAAAACATATATAAAAACATGTATAGTCTAAATGTGTATATAAATCACGTGTTGTATATAAACAGAGTCTGTGATAACGATGATTAAAACATGTTCTAAAAATATGTTTAATTATAAAACGAGTATTTACTCAAACGTATAATAAAAACATCAATACATAATTTGTGATACAAATCGAGTATAACAACAAAGGTAATAAAATATAACCGAGTATATATAAATATCAATGCATTCAAAACGTATAATAAAACAGTGCATAAAACTCAACGTACTCATAATATTCGTGCATCCAAACATTATGTAAGATAAAATTGTGCATAAAACACAGTATAATTCAATTGTATAAAAACATGTATATAAATTCTGTGTTTTAAACAACCTGTTAATAATAACTGTGTAAAAAAAAATCTCATTTAAAAAACGTGCTATAAAAACGTATCTATTAATAAAAGTAAATAAAAGAAATTAAAATAACAAAACCACTAGAACATTGTGTGTATAAAAACGTGCATAAAAACGTGTATTAAAAAGTAAATAAAAGAATTTATAAAAACATGTATAACATTGTGTGTATAAAAACGTATATAAAACGTGTATAAATTTTAATGATAATTAGAAAAGTAATTTTTCTAAGAAAACCAAATTTTCAATTAAGTATAAACGGCCATTAGTATAAAGGACTAATGGTGCAAACGCTCGTTGGCTAAATGGATTAACGTTGCCACATGATGTCATTATAGACTAACGTTGCAACTGAAGTTAACTAACAGAGTTGACGGCAAATTGGTTAAAGGACCGGTCAACTCGATTGGGAAAACCCAAGAGACGATTGGTGTAATTAAATGCGTTTTAAGATGAAAGATGTAATTGTGTGTAAACTACTAGGACGATTTATGTAATTAATTCTTAAATATTTGTCTGACCAGCTAATTAAGTTTGTCATTATGTTTTTTTTATTGAAAGGTAAAAAGGTTATATTAAGGGCTTGTTTGGTTTATGAGTTTATGGGTGATGTTTTGGCTTCACTCCTAACTTTATATGTTTTGTACGCATCTTTAGGATTGACTAACGTAATTATTGCATTAAACTCAATCTTAAGAGACTTGGTGGGTTTTAGAAGGGTAAAAGCTATAAAATACCAACATACTTTCCATTTTGTGCCGACTTAAGAAACTTACTTTTTTTTGTACCGGCTTCACCCACGTACTTGTTTGTTTTGTGACAATGTCACCAAGGTAACCGCATCTATTTCCATGTCATTTTTTATATACACATGTATTTTTAAAAATGCCACATGTGTAATTCTTGCGTATGTGGATTGCCTAGTTATAACATGAAATGACTAACTTACCATTATCTCGTTCCTCTTTTCTTCATTTCATCTAGCCACCCACCACCACTTTTAATAACCTCCTTTTTTTTCATCTTCACCCACTACCAATCCAACCACCCCTGGCCATTTTCATCTTCACCCAAAATTAGGGGTGAGCAGAAACCGCACCGCAAACCGCAAAACCGCAAAATTCGCAAAAACCCGCACCACAAAAACCGCACCACGGCAAAAACCGGTGGATCGGTTTTAGGAAAAAATAAAACCGAAAAATGCGGTGCGGTTGCGGTTTTATCCGTAAAACCGAACCGCAAAATCCACACCGCACCGCACATTAATTTTATAAAACCGAAAAACGGCACATTGACTATTTAATGTGTGTTATAAGGCTTCTAATGCATATTATCAATAATATTCTAGGTAATGTGTGTGTTTACCTTAAATATATGCATTGTTATAACCGAAAAAACCAACATTGTAAAAAAAAAACCGCAAAAAACCCACATTAATTATATAAATTATAAGTGATGGTGCGGTGCGGTTAATACCCGCACAACCCGCAAAACCGCAATAAAACCCGCAAAACCAAAACCGCAAAAACCGCGCGGTTGCGGATTCTCATTTTTTTAAAACCACAATTGCGGATGCGGTGTGGTTTTTGCCAAAAACCGCACCGATCCGCACCATGCTCACCCCTACCCAAAATCACTATATCAAAACCCACAAACACCAACACTCTATTTTCATAAACTCAAACAAAAAATCAAAACCCACTAAATTTTAACCCAAATATAATAACTTTAACAATTACAAGAATATAAAAACATTCATAAAAACATTCAATTATATAGATTATCTTCATAAACTTATTGTCTATCAGCACATATTCCATTATAATCCACAACATATGCTAAACAACCAATGTTGCTTACTTGACATTCAGTGAACTTCCCATTTAGAATCTGAAAGGGTAACAGTAGATTGCTTCATGGACAATGTATTATCAGTTAAAGATGCTACTAAAGAATCTTTGTTAAATGATGCAGGCTTCTGATCTAAATATCACAGGGGTCAAATATGACATTTTTCAAAGATGTTTAAGCTGAAATTCAAGTTTCCTGCTTTTTTTTGCCAAAGATAGAAGTCAATGGGTCGTTGTGTATCTTTAAGGTCTATATAAGCTAACCAAGCCATCTAGGGTTTAGTTAGTCTTATTATTTTGTTATCTCTATCTCTAGTTTTCTCTATCAATTGTTCAGTTACGAAAGTTGCATTCTCTCATTGTTACAGAGTTTGATATTTTCTAGATATCAATCATCTGAGTCTTGTAGTCTTAAGATCGATCTCTTTATTCGATCTTTAGTTATTTTTTTGTTGAGAGTTCTTGTAGTAAGGAAGAACAAGATCCACCTGGTGGGGATTGTTCATTGTATTTTGTAGTTGTTTGGCTATCACCTATTTAGGGAGTAGTCTTATTGTACACTTTGATTAATAAAATAGCACGTGAGGAGGTTGGTTGAGTGCAAGATTGGTGTTCTTGGTGTTGATATTGATATTGATTACATGGTATTAGAGCCAGGTTGCTCTGAATCGTGATAATTAGTTTTTAGGGTTTTACAAAAATTAGGGCGTTTCTTAATTTAGTGGTTAAATTGATCGATTGAGGGTTGAATCTTAACGGCTGTGTTAAGATATGTTAGTTTGGTAAAAGATCTGGTGATTTATGGGTATTAATTGATTATGGTTTCTAAAATCCTAATTTTGGTTTTGTGGGGTTTTTTACTCTCAAAAGGTTCTGGGACCGTTCTTACCATTTGTAGCCCTTGAATAAGTAAATCAAGGGCACATGTGGTTGTCTTGGTGGTATTCCGCAATATTAGCTCTGTAAGTGTAACACCCCTAAATTTACAATGCAGCGGAATACAACATTAGGGTACTACTTCATTGTCCATGCACACAAGCCATAGTGAACGACCTCAAAAGTGACGTTTAAAAGTAAAGTATCACATTCGATTAAAATATCAGAGTTACACAGGTCCTCAAGCTTTAGATTTTATAAAATCCATAAGAGTCAAACACGACTTGGTTAGAAAACAATTTTTAAAGTCTTTATCGAATGTGAATTGTTCACCAAGTTTGAGTCATTCGATATCCACACATCGTCCCATCCAAGCAAGCACAAGCATATACCTGAGATAAACATGCTAAAAACGTCAACAATAATGTTGAGTGAATCCATAGAGTTTATAATAAACCATTTTGAACACAAGCATAGTAAAACAAGTAGTTCACAATCAATACGTTGCTAGAGCTATGAACCAAACCTTAACCAGGTGCCCTCCCGGAGTGATAATGTTACACACTCTCGATGCTAAATACAATATGTCTACTCAAAGTATGACCACCACAGATCACACAGCAAACAGGGTCGTTAGGCCAAATAGATCTATCCCATTGCATTAGCGTTTACCGATCATAGGTAATTAACGGTCCATGTCGGAAGGGCCACCACACAGACACTCATAGCAATGAAATCACGTTCACATATCAAAATCACTTGCGTTCGATTTTTCAAAACAAGCATGTATCCCCCTCACGGGTTTTAAAACATTCAAAACATTTAAAAGTGAGGCTATAAACTCACCTTGATTGAAGACTACGATCAAACAATCAAATCAATCGCGAAGCGTCACAACCAACGAACTCAACAATGACCTATAGTATTGTCGCGTAGTTAGAGAAATAACAATGTATGATCGAATGACACGTATATCGCGACTTTAAGTATATACATATATTCATAATAGAAATTATAGAAATATGCATGCAACGAAAAATCCACTTGCTCAACCTCATTCTTATCACCTAATATATTTTAGAAGCGACCTTTCTTTCATTGATAAGTTACGTTATATTTTTAAAACTTTCTATTTTTGGAAAGTTACCATTTTTAGTAAGCCCGGTTATCGGATTAACGTATTTGATAATTTATTAAATTTTTCCATCCATTGTCGTTTTATTAAAATCTTACCGCTTATATTTCATTCTTGTCGGTGCCTTTTTCTTATATATATATATATATATACATAATTATAAAAGTTTCTATTCTTAGACTCGTCGCTTTTTAATACGATCGTTAATCCCAAAAATAATGTTTACCTTAAATTAGTAATTGTTACTATTTTTATAAATCCGAACAACGTTTACGACATCTAAACGACACCTTTAAATACTCGTTTGACTTTTACTTTGACCTTTATATTAAACTTTCCTAACTGTTGACTTTAGTCTCAACTCGTCATATACTATTTTCAACCTTAGCATTTGCTACCGAACACGTAAGATCATATTTCGAACAACATTTCAGTTTCGGCCGAAGGCTGAAACGGACCAGAAAATGACCTTTTTACCCTTTTTAAAATCTGCACTTTTATTATACTATATTTTTATTTTCTACTCATCGGTTTGGTTTAACTTCCTCGTTTCAAATCGTTAAATCTTGAAACTTACACCGCAAAAGCAAAACTTAATTTCGGACAACTTTCGTGCTTCGCCGGATGGCTAAAACTGTAACACCTCCAAAATGGGTCGCAGCGGAATAAGGATCCGGGGCGTGTTACTTCAAGATCAACAGCACAAGATATATATAAGAACGACACAAAAGCTCTTTTTGGCCATAAAATATTCGTTATTAGGAGTTATGAGACCCACTATATATCAAAACGTTCGTAAAATAATAAGCTATCAAATTTTCCAAATCAAAATCAATTTTTACGTTTTCTCGAACCTCGTAAACCGTGTCAAAGTTTCTGCCATATTTTGCATGTTTACAAACCGCGCAAAAATCCAATTTCAATCTAAAAATCAATTCGCAACACATCCTATTTCGCCTACCCGCGACAATCAAACTTTTCCGATCATCCACCATCACTTCTCATCCTAATCTAACGCAAGATCTAGTGGATTTCATCACATGCATGCATCAAAAATCAACTTTATACAAAAATAATTATAACATAAACTTTAAAATACTTACAAAAGCTTATATGAGCGAGATCCACAAAGTCTACGGACTCCTCCTTGTCTAGTGTTTATAGCCAAACCCAACCCAAGCCAAAACCAATAACCCTTTTATTTCTCTTGATCCAAATCACTTGATTAAACTCTCACCCAATACCCTCCTAGCTTATCTTTGAATAAAAACCCACTTTCTTTTAAGAAAAATCTTGTTCTTTTCATTAAACTTATTGCATGGCACCTTTTTGTGTATAGATGATTAGGAAATGAAGGTTTAAGTGTTGTTTTGTAGAAGGAAAAGTCAAATGGAATGGTGATTGTGTTAGTTGTTGCTCGTCGAACCCAAAAGGAAATGAGAAGGGAGAAAACCGAAATTTGTTTTTACTAGGTTTAGGTATCTTAGATAATAAAAAAGATGGTGTTTACATGATTTATGAATATCAAAAACATTTTTGATGGATTTGTGGTGGTGCTCTTGGTTCGTCCGAGTACAACAAAAAGAAGAAAGGAGGGAACAAATTTCTCTAGGTGTTGTGTGTGAAGGTGAAGTGAAAATAGATGGAAATGATTATAGTGTATAGGGAAGTATTAAAATTTTAGGAGATGTGTGTGTTGGGGGCTTATAGCCGATGGTTAGGAGGGCTAGGGGGATGGTAATGATGATTTTTTTTGTAAATATTGTTAAGCAAGGTAATGTTTATTTGTTGTAAGTAAAATATGTTTAGTACAAAATGTAAGTATAATGTGTATTTTAAAAAGGTAACGTGTAGGCACAATAAAAAGGAAAACGCGAGTTTGGGTGAAGCAAGGAAATAAAAATGCCGGAGTCCAAAATAATTATGCGCATTACTTCAATATTTGAAACTAACGGGGCGCGTCATAATTTATGTGATGCCCAATCCGTATAACGTACGCGCGGTCTAGATTTGACTCACGAATCGACAAGAATAAGAATTTTTCCAAACCACTCTCAATAAAATACGATTATCTTTACTCGGATCAATAAAGTAAATTTTTTAAATGCTGATGTTCGATCATACGAATTTATAAAATATTAAAATAATAATATTGACAATGGAATCGCGATCATCACAAACGTCATAAATCTCAGGATGTTATAGTAAGTGATTCCTTCCATTAAAATTTAACAGTATTTGAGTGTTTTGGGTGCAAACTGAGTGATTATCCTTGATCTGCCATCTTGAATGGTGTGAAACCCTGCTCTAATCACTCATAGTCCAAAATACTTGGTACTCGTAAATCTTGGGTGTGTGTTTTTCATTCTTCGTATGTTTCTTGTCTATTTGTTATTTGTTCTTGTTCTTGTTTTGTTTCTTATTCTATGTTTCTTGTCTATTTTTTATCTGTAGTTGTTCTTGTCTGCATATTATGATTATTTGCTATCTTCTTTGTTATCATGACTATTGGTAATCCCTCTGGATCTGCTGTTACTGTTAATGGTTTGGATGCTAGTAATCTTTTGTATGTGTAAAATAGTGATAATAGTAGTTATGTTATTATTCCTTTTAAGCTTCTTGGTACTGAAAATTTTAGAATTTGGTTTGGTGCTATAAAATTAGCCTTGCAAGCTAGAAATAAATATGGTTTTGTTGATGGTACTTGCTTAAAAGAATCTTATGCTACTAATGATGTATTGTCTACTCAATGGGATAGATGTAATGCTATGGTCTTGAGTTGGATTATGAATGTGGTTTCTCAAGATGTTTATATGGGTTTGGTGTATTCTGATAATGCTGCTACTGTATAGAAAGAGTTAAATGAAACTTATGACAAAGTTGATGGCTTTGTGGTTTATAACTTGCTTCAAAAAAATTAATTTTGTCAAACAAGGTAGTAGTTCAGTTGTTGATTATTATCATAGATTAAACTCTCTTTGGAGATAATTTGAAGCTTTGACTAAACTGCCTAAGTGTACTTGTAAAGTTAAGTGTAGTTGTGATGCTAGTAAGGAACTAGGATTGCATTAGCAGATCATAAAGCTAATGCAATTTCTAATGGGGCTTGATGATTGTTATCAGTCTGTTAGAAGTTCTCTTCTTATAAGAGATCCTCTTCCTGAAGTGAAAGATGCTTATAATGTGTTTTATAGGGAGGAATCCCATAGAGGGATTCTTGAGTCCTCTAGTGTTACTGAGTCTAAACAGAATGCTACTTCTTTTGTTGCTAAAAATTTTAATAATAATAGAAGACAATTTAATAATAATAATTTCACAAGAGGCTTTGCAAGTAATGTCAATAGGGAACCTAATTCAAACTTGAGTTGTAAATATTATGGTAAAATTGGTCACACTATTGATAGATGTTTTGATCCTCAAGGTTTTAAGAGAAATTCTAATACTGATAAACAAACTTTTAATGCTAATTCTGATGTTAAGATGAATGATAAATCTTCTTCAAGTCTGTCTTCTGGCTTTACTTATGAGCAGATGCAAAAGCTGCTTAGCATGATTAATGATAAGCTTTATCAGAGCATACATGCCAATATGGCAGGTAGGGCTTCTTTCTTTAATAGTAATGTCTGGTTTAATATAAAAGTTTCAAGATATTTCTATGCTAGTTCTAGTTTTTCTGTAACCTCTATTACTATGGGCCAGATAATTGATTCTGGGGCTAACTGTGATAACCGGTGATTTTCCTAGTCATAGTATCCTAAAATATTATGACCTTACATTATCATAATACTATCTCATTGAATTTCAATAGCACAACTCCGATTTTGACTTATGTTGACTTTTACTGTACGTAAAATAGTTATGGTATAACCGGCTGTCAACCAACAATTTTCTACAATAATAAATCATTTTTATTTCAAATTATCACTTTCTAAACATCTACGTTGCATTTGGTCATTTACCAGGAAATCTTCCCACGCGCAGCGAAAAACGACACACAACGCGTACCGGCACGTCAATAGTAAAATTTCATTAGATTTCCTTATTATACTCCTGTAAACTTAACATTAAGAAAACATTTCATAATTTATAAGAAACGTGCGTTAAACGAGAAAGACGGGTTTACGTTTGCAATTATTAGAACAAAAATCTACACAAAACTTAAAACTACAAAAACTTAGGATCCTTTTTGTTCCTTGTACCATAACCGGCCACCAAGCGGACATCATAGCAAGAATATGGAACCCTTATGGTCCTTGATTTTGTTTATATCTTTATTTCAAAAACACACACAACATCACCAAAAAGACACACCTCAAAACACCATCTCTTCCTCTCTTCCTCTCTTGCTCGGTCGGACACAACACAAATACAAAACCATACATTTTTCAACTTTTACCAAGAACATGGAAGCTTAAATACATTCTGGTTTAATTCTAATGATCGTTTGGGTAAATAAAACAACGTTTAGGTTGTTTGTTAAGCTTTAATCCTATCCTAAAACCCTCATTTGTAAGTCCTTAATTTCTTAATCCTCTTGTACTTTCATGCTTATAATCTTGCATAGACACTAGTTGTACAAACATATTTCTAAAATCTAAACTTTAAAAGCTACAAAATCATAAAATGGGTATGTTTGGTTCAAAAATGGTAAAGAAGAAAACATAAGGAAAGTGTCATTTAATATTTTGGTTATGTTGGTGAAATAAAACTTTTGGTCATAAGAGCTTATAGCTTATTTTGGCTTATTAATAAGCACATGAGTGCTTATTTAGGCTTATTGTGTCTCGGCATAAAAAAGGGAAGCAAAGAAAAGTTGTTTTGGTCCTTTAAAACTTTCGTCCTATTTTCTAGCTTATTTCATGGCTTATTTTTGAAGACTAAAGAGGATTTATAGCTTAACGGCTTATTTATAAGCCCATTATAGCTTATTTAAGCTTATATAACTTTCGGCCCAATAAGGGTAAATAAGTCGCGGCTTACTTAGACCTTATTGGTCTCGGCTTATTTTTGTGACTTATAGTTTAGCTTATTTTGATAAACAAGTGCTTATTTGCTTATCCTATTGCTTATTGGACTATTTTTGGGCTTATTATAATTTGGTATATTCGTTTGGGCTTAGTGGGCCGAAAAGCCTAACAAGGCCAATGATGTTTCGGCTTATATAAAAAGCCTATGGCTCGGCTTACTTTCACATAATGTGTTCGGCTTATATTTTGCTTATTTTTAACATGGGTTATTCACCTATCTAATATGCGACTTATTAAAACGACTAACTAGTAAGTTAGACTTGGACTTATTTAAAATGGTTAACGGACAAAAAATTAGGCTAAAAAGTGACTAGTGAAATTGGACTATTAATGGGCTATAAGGCCTAATGACTAATGGACTAACTTGGACTATACATGTGTAGACTAATAACGGGCTATAAGGTCCAATGACTAATGGGCTTAATAACGGACCTTGTAAAACGAAAATAACGAAGGAAGGTATATAGTCGAGTTGATCAATATTGTTGGTGATTAAGTAAAACCGTAAGAGCATGTTGGTTGAAACACAAAAAAACAAACGGTTTTGGAAATTTTAGTTGACGAAAGTGTTAAAAATAGGAAAAACGTCGTTTTAATAAAGTCTATGACTTTGGAAAGTGTCTATAAATGATCGGGTCATGCCGAAATTTTTATAAAACTCTTATACTTAGAAATCACATTATTTTAAACATTATATTCAAATTTAATAGGTAAACTAAATGTTTATAAATATAATATTTACTATTTTCTTAAAACCCGACAACAAGACAAAATAATAAAATATTATTTTAATGTCCGACTAAAAGACGAAAAATATAAACTTATATAAAACTTTTGTTGTTTAATGTGTGTGTCTAAGCCATTGATAACACTTATATCGAGGACGTCTTATCTAATCAACTTGGGGTTTGAGTAAATTGCCGAAACATGCTTAACTTCTTATTTCTTTAATTCTTATTTCTTTAATTCTTATTTACTAAATTCTCATTCCTTATACATTAATTCTTAGCTATTAAATTCTTATTTATTTATTACCCGTTTACTTATTTCTTGATCACTCTTCGTACAATTAATCCTTACTTACTTACCACTCTATCTAGTCCTGAATTTCCAATTCTCTTCTTAAACAATACACATATATATACATATCATACTTTGACCTAAGTCCATCGAATTAAACTTATCAACCACCACACAACAATGATACAAAACCTTTTCCAACATTTATACAAATTCTTTTTCAAACGTATATGCATTATTTCATTTTCATATAGCATATCTCTAAAATAAAGCTTCATTAATAGGTCATGACCGGGTACCGTTGTACGTTATTTAGTGATCATCCATTTTTAGCTACTTTCATCTTTATTTGAGGTGAGTTCTCGTAGCCCCACTTTTAAACTATTTTCCTTGGGGGAAAATGATACTCAAATCTTTTCAAACTGTTTTACTTCTGTGCTAAACTATTCTTACGCTTTTGGACAATGCTATGTGCTTATAATTGCGTATGTAAATGCTGTTGTATATGTTCATGCATGCTATTGGGATTACTACTTACAACTACTTAGCCGACTATGTAGCTCCAGCTGGTAGGCGATAGGTTCGGAGGACTATAAGCGCTTGGGCCACTATTGTATTTGTTATCTTGATTCTATATGTTATGATATGAAAACTATGATTGATGTTGGAATTCAATTTATACTGCTTGCATTTCGCTATTGTATCGCACTATTGCCCTACTTAATTCTTGGCACAACAACTGGGTTTACACTCTAAACCTACAAGCTCACTAACTTTATGTTGACCTTTTCGAGTATCATTTTCAGGTGATCAACATTTACAAATCGAAGGTACTTAAAATCAAAGTTGTCCAATTGCCAAGATGTTTTTCTAAAGACAAGTGTTTTTCTTCCATCAAAGATTGTGTTTCATGTAACATTGTAAAGTAAATTTCTCGTAACTAATTATGGTGTAATCTACTATCTTATGCGATGTCTCTAAAACGTCACACCTCGTATTTCCACCTTAGACGGGGTGTGACACTAACAGAGACTTAATTGTTTCAACTACTAGAATGTATAATATTGTGGATATTTCTGAGCTTAAAATTACTGTTGGTCACCCCAATGGCACTCTTGCTACTATCAGTCATGTTAGGAACTTAAAATTAACCAACAATGTAATTCTTTATGATGTGCTTATTGAATCCTGGGTATTATGTTAGTCTCTTGTCTGTTAACAAGCTCATCAGAGATATTAAAATGTTTGTTGGTTTTGATGAAAATAAATGTTATATTCAGGACTTGAAAAGGGAGAAAGTCCTAGGGACTGGTAGTGAATCTGGTGGCCTATACCTGTTTGATATGAATAATTCTAATTGTATAGGTAAGTCCTATGTGGTTATGTCATTTCATGTGTCTAAATTGTTATGGCATAATAGACTTGGTCATCATGCTGACCAAGTTCTATCTGTGCTGATAAATGACCTAAGTATCTCTGATAACACTTCTGTGACTATGTGTGAAGTCTATCAAAGGGCTAAACAAATAAGGGATCATTTTCCCTTGTCAGATCACAAGTCTAAGACTGTTGGTGAACTTGTTCACCTAGACTTGTGGGGTCCTTATAGAGTTCAGTGCAGAGAAGGTTATAGATATTTCTTGACTATAGTTGATGACTATTCCAAGGCTGTATGGGTATACTTAGTAAAAGCTAAAGATGAGGTCTTTGATATGTTTGTCTCATATATAAAAATGATTCATAATCAGTTTGATGTAAAGATTAAAACTATAAGGTCTGATAATGGGACAAAGTTTGTTAACAAGAAAATGTTTAACATGTTTTCTGATCTAGGTATTTTGCATCAAACCTCTTGTGCTCATACCCTTTAGCAAAATGGGATTGCTGAAAGGAAACATAGACACTTGCTTAATGTAGCAAGGAGTCTTATGTTTGAGGGGGGAATTCCTTTGAGGTTTTGGTCTGATTGTGTTCTAACTGCTTTATATCTTTTAAACAGGCTGCCTTCATCTGTCTTAAATGGAAAATCTCCTTTTGAGTTGGTTTATAAAAGAAAACCTAATCTTTCCTACTTTTGGTCATTTGGTTGTCTGTGTTTTTCTACTGTCTTAAATAATCATGATAAAATGTCTTTTAGATCTGAGAAGTGTGTTCTTGTTGGTTACTCAACTAATAAAAAAGCTTATAACTTGTTAAGTTTGGATTCAAGGAATGTTTTCTATTCAAGAGATGTTAAATTTTATGAGAAAATATATCCTTTTAAACAGAAAACTTATGATTCAAAGATGTGGAAAAAAACAAGTAAAGTTGATCACTTGCAATTTTTTGATGGTCAGTTTCTTAAAAGTCCCTATGATGATGGGAAGGATTCTTTAGTTGAGGATGGTAGTTTGCCACATTCTGTTAATACAGACTCTACACAAGGTAGAAGTCAGAATAGTAGGCATTCTGCAACCCAAGTTGATGACCAAAACTGGTCTGAGGGCAATACTCAAAATTCTATACCAAGTCCTATTTAATTTAATCCAACTCAAAACACTAATGAAGTGCAAACACCTATGTTAAGAAGGTCTGATAGACAGTCTAAAGGCCTCTTGTTAGATTAAATTATTATGTGCCTTAATTCCCAAAGTGAAATATGGTATTGAGAAGTATGTGAACTATTCGAATAGCACTCTTAGATAGTGTTACAATGGATGTGCTATGGTGCTACTACATTGAACGATACAATCTGTGAAACGTAAGCCTACACTAATGTTTTATCTAAAGCTATGTCTGATCCTAATAGGGATAAAGTCCAAGAAATAATGAAAAGAAGCTCATTAACAGAAATAATACTTGTACTAATTAGATTTACCTATTGGTAGAAACCCAATAGGGAGTAAATGTGATATGAAAAATTAGTATAAAGCTTCTGGTGAAGATTGAGAGATACAAAGCAAGACTTGTAGCTAAAGTATTAAATTAGGAGTAAGGTCAGAGAGAATGGTTTGATTATGATGAAACATTCACTCCTGTTGTTTAGATGGTTACTATTAGATGTTTGATTGGTTTTGCTATTGTAAGTAATTGGCCTTTATACCAGTTAGATGTTAACAATGCCTTCTTGTTTAATGATCTTGTTGAGGATGTTTACATGACTTTGCCTGATGGATATAATGATGAGGGCAAGTCTAAAGTTTTTAAGTTGAATAAGTCATTATATAGCTTAAAGCAAGCTCCAAGACAGTGGAATGCCAAACTTACCACTGCCTTGGTTGAGCATGGCTTTGAACAGTCTAAATTTGATTATTCTTTATACACTAAGCATAATGATGACAATTTTATTTCTTTGCTTGTGTATGTTGATGATATTATTATAACTGGAAAGGATGATGTTGGAACTAAAGAGTTTAAATTGTTTTTGAGCACTAAGTTTCTGATTAAGGACTTAGGTGTTTTGAAGTATTTCTTGGGGATTGAGGTTATTGAGAATGATCTTGGTTTGTGTATGTCTTAGAGAAAGTATTTTCTTGAATTATTGCATGAGTATAGGCTGCTGGCTGCTATACCAGTAGATATTCCTCTTCCTAAAAACTCAATTCTAAATTTTAAAGAAACCAATGATGATAAGTATCTTTTTAATTTCACTACTTATCAAAAATTAGTGGGTAAGTTGATATATTTAACCAATACCAGACCTGATATTAGTTATGCAGTTCATTGTCTTAGTCAGCATATGCATAGTCCTTTACAATCACATTTTAAGGCAGCTTTGAGGGTTTTGAGGTATCTCAAAGGTTCTCTAGGTTATGGAATTCAGTTTTATAAACATTCTAACTTAAAGCTTAAAGCATATGCTGATGCAGACTGGGCTAAGTGCCCTAAGACTAGAAGGTCTATTACTGGTTTATGTGTGTTTCTGGGCAAAACTCTTATATTATGGAAAACTAAAAAAACAAGCTACTATTTCTAAAATTTCTTCTAAAGTGAAGCAGAATATAAAATTATGTCCTGCTTCTTGTAAAATTGTTTGCCTGAGTAATTTGCTGCATAGCATTGGGTTAACAAGCTTGTATCCTGTTAATTTGTATTGTGACAATTCATCATCAATACAAATTGTTGCTAATCCTGTGTTTCATGAGAGAACGACACATTTTGAGCTTGATGTTCATTTTGTTAGAGAAAAGGTTTTAGCTAGTATAATCAAAACAGTGAAAATAAGTTTTGATGTTGAAACAACTGATATTTTTACCAAATGTCTTGGTGTTGTTCAACATAAGTTGTGTTGCAAGGATCTTGGTATGTTAGATGTTTTTGCAGGAGATATGGTTGGAAAATACTCAGGGAGGAAAAGACATGCTTCAAAGAAAGGAAAGAAGAATCAAGTTCATCAGCCTAAGGGAGGATGTTAAACGATGCAGGCTTCTGATCTAAATATCACAGGGGTCAAATATGACATTTGTCAAAGATGTTTAAGCTGAAGTTTAAGTTTCCATCTCTTTTTGTCAAAGATAGATGTCAAGGGGTCGTTGCGTATCTTTGAGGTCTATATAAGCTAACCAACCCATCTAGGGTTTAGTTAGTCTTATTATTTTGTTATCTCTATCTCTGGTTTTCTCTCTCAATCGTTCAGTTACGAAAGTTGTACTCTCTCATTGTTATAAAGTTTGATATTTTCTGGATATTAATCATCCGAGTCTTGTAGTCTTAAGATCGATCTCTTTATTCGATCTTTAGTTAGTATTGTGCGTTGAGAGTTCTTGTAGTGAGGAAGAACAAGATCCACCTGGTGGGGATTGTTCATTGTCTTTTGTATTTGTTTGTCTATCACCTATTTAGGGAGTAGTCTTATGGTACTCTTTGATTAATAAAATAGCATGTGGGGAGGTTGGTTGAGTGCAAGAATGGTGTTCTTGGTGTTGATTTTGATATTGATTACAATCTCCAACCATATGAGCAAATACATCATCATAACTGTCTACAAATTGCTGCTCATTATCATCCCAAAAGCGACCACCGTGTATTACTTCCACTAAGTGCACATAAACCTGATGGTTTCTTTTAAACCTTTTAGGAGAGTTTTGCTGACGCTGTGTCAAACTATTTTTGTTCATTATTTTTCATTAGATCCAAGTTCCTGGTTTGTAGATCGCGAGCATAGGAAATCGCCATAGATTTCCTCTTGTTCCGAATCGCATAATACGACCCCATCTCATCCCTTTATGTCTCGATGTCTTTATGAAATCCCTTTTTGCGTTCACTCAAAAAAGGTTTGACTGGGTTTGGACTTGCATAATGTTGTCGTCAAACTAGGCTTTGGTTATGATGAGTTTGTCATCACTGGTCTCGTTTGTTTTTACACCAAATGTGGATGCTTGGATGATGCGTCTAAGCTGTTTGATGAAATGCCTCACAAGAATGCCGTTTCCCGGGGTGCCACTGGCTATATGGAGTTAGACAAGTTTCTGGAAGCGGTTGAGGTGTTTCAGAGGTTTTTGGGGATGGGGTTGAGTCCAGATATTATATAGAAGTAGTAGTGGAGAAGAAACAGGGTAAAAGCTTTGACTGTTATTAGTGATAAGTATAAAAAAAAGTTGAATTTTTTTGTGTGGATATCCTAAGTGGCATTTACTTTTATTATTTAGTGTAAAAATTAAATAAAAATAAATACGTGGAATTAATTATGCCAGCGTGCCTGTAACAAGTTACCATATTGGTTAAGTTGGAACAAAATTTGAATGTACGTGAGTGAAGTCGGTACAAGAAAAATATGTCAAGTCGGCACAAAATGAAAAATATGTTAGTATTTTATAGCTTTTACCCGTTTTAGAAATAACCCCAATCTCTCTGCACACTTTTATTTCTTACTCACTCTCTCTCACACACAAATCTCTATCTCCATTTCTTTCTCTTATTTTAAATTATTAAAAAATATAATTTAAAGTTATAAAATTATTTATTTATAAAACTAATATGTTTTTCTCTCTCATACATCAAATCTAAATCAAATATAAATCATAATCCTAAACTCACCTATAAACCAAACGGGCCTTAAAGCAATTCAGGACATAGAAACTACTTATTCATTAGAGGAAATTACTTAAACGAACCATTACAAGATGCTTTTTCCAAAACAGTCCATGCGTTTATATTTTACGAAAATGGTCTAAACAATTTAGTCCATTGGATTAAAGAAATCAACGAACCTTGTTTGTCCACATATTAAAAAGTCGCGGTTTCGAATATAATACGTGCCATAAAAGATGATGAAAAAGCTACTAAAAACAAACACCAAGGAGATATTTATTTCAAAACGCGCCTAAAAACAAGAAAAGTAACAAAATGATGCGTTTCATAGTATGTGTTATTTTTAAAACGCGCTAGTTGTCATAAAGTCGACTGTCATAAAAGTTAAACAAAATGATGCATTTTCATTTACTTTTTAAAATACATTCGCGCCACTTCTAACAAAAACAATATTAGGGCGCGTTTTCACATAAAAGTTAAACAAAAATAAGATGCGTTTCAACAAAAAACACGCTACTTTTACCAATCTTCACATAAAAAAAATAATGATGCGTTTCTCAAAATATAATACGCGCCGTAAACTAAAATCTGCACATAGAACCAAAATGTGATGCGTTTGAAGTTATAAAACGCGTTATTTGAACTCAAACAAAAAGTGATGCGTTTTATGTGAAAATAGAAATGGAAAAAACGCACCGTTATGTTATAAAATGGAAGAAAGGGAGTTGATTGGCGCGTTTCCATATAATTTGCTTTACAAACAAAATGTGATGCGTTTTATTTAAATAGAAATGGAGAAAACGCGCCATTATGTTATAAAATGAAAGAAAAGGAGTGGTTTACGAGTGGAGGTTGATCAGAACATCGCTTTGCAACGGTGGTGTTGTGGTGGTTGTGGGATCAGAATATGAGATGACTTCCATTGGTTTTGATTTTTGAAGATGGTATGAAACTATAAATGTTGTTAGATGAAGATGGTATATGAGGTAGCCAACTTTCATTGTAGAAGATGACATGCAGGTGCTCCACTCTTCTTGTTTTATTAATAAATTATATGAGTGGACCACTTTTAACTCCCACGTACAAGCTGCCACGTATGGTTCACTTTGGTAAATACAATATTTTCGGTCCAGTTTGGTGAAATGAGAAGTTAGATGGTTGGTTTTGGTAATTTGTTTTATTCATTAAGTCAGAAGTTTTCAAGTCAAACATCACATACAATATTTTGAACAAATTTGTTGTCTGAATAAAGTTCATGAGAGTGTGATAACTAATAAGATTCGAAAACAAGCTTTTCGTTAAAGGTTGAAGTATATATCTTTTATTGCTGTTGGTTAAAATATAAGTAGCTATTTGTAAATGGATAAATTATCTAGGTTTTCTGAAAAATATAAATTATATCAAAGCTGCCCTGGAGTTTACAAAAGAGAAATATACATAGACTAATCCAGTGAAATACAATTCCTTCAAATATAAGTAATAAATTGATTCATACTGGAATGTAAGCGGACATACATCGTTAGATATTGGATCAAATAAAAGTGCAAATGACAACTCGATTACGAAGAACGCATAATCGCTTGGCAAAAACTAGGATCTTAGTACTGAAAGTTACAGGGATTATAACATAGAATTCCCACGAACAAAGCCTTATTAACAGCACACCATACTAAAACACCATACTTAATATATTACAAACCTTAGGCAACGGTAAAAGCTTCATGAATATGAAGAATTGCTTAGAAGCATCAGACATCACATCCTCTCATGCAAGTTAGGCTGCATTGGCTGGCCGACACGAAATGAATAGGGTTCATGAGCTTGGTAATCTCCCATGGCTGCCATTTCACTTTGTTGCTATATAAACATGTCCCATAAACAATATTTAGTTTGCAATTAGCTAAACAGATTACTGTAGTTTTCATTAAATGCAGGATAATCTTACCACTAAATACATAAGATGCTTATTCTCGTCCTCCAGATCTTGCTCCTAATAGACATATACACAAAACCAGAAAATATATAGTTAAGTAGCTATTAACTTTAGGTAATCAAGATTGCCTTTACACTGTTAATGAAAAATCAAAAGGATAGGACAAAAAACTTACATGTTTCCTCATGATTTTGGGGATTTCATCCTGTTTGAAATAGCCAAAATTATTATGAGAGGTCATGGATGATGAACACAGAGAATTCTGGTTTATAAAAATAGGTTCCGGCCGAGCAAGCTTACCTTTTTCTCACGGATATTGGTGAGTCCATTTTCAAGTGCATCTTCATACGCAATTAGTTCTTCATAGTTCAAAGATGTGATATCTTCTCCTTTCAAGTGCCTGAGACAAAAAATAGAATAAAAAATGATATAAGCATATTAATTATTTACAAACAGATTTAGATCAAGAGTTAGAGAGACAAAGAGAGATCAATGAAGTACCTAAGCTCTATTTGCATGCTTTCATTCTCTTTCTTGATTCTATCAATTTCGTTCTGAAGATTCTATGAGGATTTTTTCCAAAATAACCAAGAGAAAACATAAACCTCAGTCAGAAAATTAATTAAAACAAAACCATGTTTTATATCCTACATGTCAGAGCTGGATAATATGTTACACTTTCTATGTGTATCAAATCAAGCATATATTATACCTTAGGTTTTTGCATGTAAAGGGTAATAGAAAGAGAACATCAGTTACTTCCAGATCTTTTGATGGATGTAACATCTCATCCAGTTTTAGTGAGAGAAAAGGCAATATCCTATTCTATATCTAGATCTGGTCTTATAAACTATATTTGGAGTTACTTGACATCTTTTTAGCATACAAAGAATCCTTGTGAAAACCCACTGTAAGAACCCCTAAATAACCAGATCTTGCAATGAAAAAAAAACAGACAAAAGGGTAGAGAGAGAGAGAGAGTAACACCTAGGTACATACCTCATGTTTAGCATCCCACAACTTGTTTCCAGAAAGTCTCTGGTATCGATCCAGCATGTCAATCAAACTTTCAATTTAAATCATAAAACAAAAAGACACCAATAAAAACATATTTTAGCATCCCACAAAAGCAAGTCATAATAACACCAAAACAAAACAAAAATCGGTGAAGACTAAGAAAAACCTATTAAAAATACCAAGAATATATTTTAGAAATAAACAGCTAAGCAGTTAAAGAATTGTCTTTAAAAATAATTTAACTAGGAAAATATATATGATCCATCAAGAAAAAGAAAACCCTAGTTTAAAAGAGGAAAAAATTGTAGTAAAAATTTAGAACCACATACTTAGTTTTAGGGCTGCAGTACTCATACATCTTGCCAGAAGATCCATAGATAACAAGAGAGACATTAGCATCACAAAGAACAGTGATTTCTTTAGCTTTCTTGATGATTCCATTCTTTCGTTTTGAATATGTGACTTGCCTGTTACTTGTGTTTTCTATCCTCTTGATCTCTATCTTCCCCCTACCCATTATTTCTTAAAGTTGATTTCAAAGAGATCTGGTATCAATGGATAGATAAAATGAATCTTTATACAAAAATAATTTATTACAATTAGAGAGAGGGTTTTCTAGTTATGGCTGGAAGACAATAAACTTTCCAAAAGGATGAGCAATAGTGTGTTTCTTTCTGGGGTGTTGAAAGGGCCAGCACAACTACATATTATCTCTTGTACTTATCAAGTCATTTAATCTTGGTAAGTTCCTATGCTTTACTGCATACTATTATTCTAACCCTAAACTCCTAATATTACCTTTTGGTCCGTATATTTCTTCTTCACAACATACCACTTTGGGGTGCTACTTCGTAGTTCATACACACGAGTTACAGAAAACGACCTCAAAT